>PVIW01006668.1:0-83626 GCA_004026585.1 Noctilio leporinus | reverse complement strand
ATGTTGTTGCAAAGGGTACAAGTTCCTTCTTTCTTTCTGCTATATAGAATTCCATTGTGTAAATGTACCAAAGTTTTTTGATCCAATCATCCACTGATGGGCACTTAGGCTGTTTCCAGCACTTGGCTATTGTAAATAGTGCTGCTATGAACATAGGTGTACATAGGTTCTTATGAATTGGTGTTTCAGGATTCTTTGGATATAAGACAGTACTTCTTTAATATTTCCATTTCATCTGTTCAAAGTTCTGAGGTGATTTACAGAAAGTACATAAAATAAAATAATAATAATAATTAATAACTTTATAATATGCATTTAATAGCTAAAACATGTGAAACTAGGCTTCATATTATAAATCAGTAAAAACAATTGGAGTATGAATAACAAATTAGTGTGAAATTAGTATGAATTTAACAAATGGTCTGGCCTCTCTGTTCTGGAAAGATAGAGTCAAATAAGACAAGACCAGCTAACTTCCAAAGAAGAGCTGGAAGAGAAAATGCAATGAGAACAAATAGCTAGAAATGGCTCTTTTAAGTAGACAGTACTTTATTGGAGTTCATGAAGATTATAGAGGCCACTCCAATTCCAATTGAATCAGCTTGTTTAGTCTTTTGAATGCTGTAAATTAAGGCTGTACTTATTAACCTGACTGATATTTTAAAAATATCATCATAGTGAAGCCAATGGTATGAGTCATCATGATAAATACATTTTACCCAGACACTTATTCATACTACCAAGCACTTAATTCCACTGTCTCAGGTAGAATGCACCTATGACTTCTAGACATTTGTCAATGAACTTGCCTAGTATAAGCATACTTCTAAATGGCAGTTTGCCTCTTTCCACCTTTTCTCTCTCCTTTAGGAAAGCAGAAAAACACACCTAGATAAACAACAAAGCACATTGCCACAAAGGGCCTTCAGCAAAACATGAGCCAGCCAAGATCCATTCACATCTGATTACTGCCAGTACTTTTCATGCAGCAAGTGGAGGCAACTGGGAGTTAGAGGGAGACAGAGCAATAAAGTTTACCATGTGCTATGCTGCACAGCATGGTGATTATAGGTACATTGTGTGACTCATATTTTTCTCAGATTTTAATATCTTGCATTTTTCTACCTATGGAAGCCGGATATTGTTATTTCATACATTTTAGCATCCCATCTTTAGGTGACAAGATGACTTCCTATTTTGACTTCCCCACCTCTGCCACTACTCCCACATACACACACACATGCCAACACCTTCATCATGGCCAGTGTACACTTAGATCATCAACCTCTTTTAACAGTTTCTGAGAAAATCTGCTGACTGGAGGGTATCTCTTCTACAGTAATCAGATGAACAAAATCAAATGGATAGAAATACTAAAATAAAGGATAAAAAAATTGACAACCAGGAGCTTGGCCAGCAGAAAAGAATTTGCTAGTTAATAAATTGAGGTTAAACATGACAGAGTTGAAATGTAACCTTTACAAGTAGAATTCACAATAATTCAAACTTGAAATGTTGGCAAATATAATGACAGAGTTATCTTTGTAATCTCAACAATTTAAGGAGAATTGTAAATTCTAGTGCAAGAGAAAAAGAGAAGGAAAGAATTTGAAAAGTATCTTTTCAATTTTTCTAAACTAAAGTGAATTAGAAATATTTGTGAGAATGCTTAAAGATATGAATCATTTAAGATATACATATATGTCTACCTTGAATTTACTACCATAAAATTATTTCCAAAATCTATGCAATTCAAATATTCCCACATTTCTAAATAAAACTAATAATAATCTTATATATGAAGGTCAAGGTGTACAGTATGACTTCTACTTATAAGAGCAACTCTTCAGCCTGCTTCTATTATGTTTGGGGTTTTTGTTGATTTTATTTATTTATTTTTAAGATTGTATTTATTATTTTTAGAGAGAGGGGAAGAGAGAGAGGCAGAGAGGGTGAGAGAGACATCAATGTATGGTTGCCTTTCACCTGCCTCTAGCTACAGGCCTGGCTAGAGACTTGGCTTGCAACCTGGTTATGTTGCCCTGGCTGGGAATCGAACCAGCACCTTTGGGTTCACAGGCCAGTGTTTTATCCACTGTGCTACCAGCCAGAGCATGGGTTTTTTGTTGATTTTAAATTTGCAATTTTTGTACACACCTTCCTACCAACTCGAATAGGTTATAAGAAATAGAAGAAGGGATCTTAAGTAGCTATCTTTTTACTAAATGAAAAGACTACATTGACTTCTAGTGAAGATGGCAGCATAGGCAGATATGGTTCACCTCTTCCTACAACCACATCAAAATTACAACTAATATATAGAACAACCATCACTCATAACCATCAGAAATCAAGTTGAATAGAAGTCTGACAACTACAGAGTTAAAGAAACTACATCCATCCAGGTTGGTAGGGGGGGACATAAGAAACAAAATCAACTAGCCCCACACCCATGTGTGATGGATAAAAATTTTGGAGGGAGATCTCATGAGCAAGGAGTCTAAGCTCCACACCAGGCCCCCCAGCCCAGGGTTCCAATGCCAGGAAGATAAATCCCCATAAATTCTGGCTATAAAATCTAGTGGGAATTGAGTCAGTGGAATAAGGTTCTGGAGTTCCAAGCAGTTACTCTTAAGGAACCCACACATGGACTCATCTACTCAGACCCACTCCCTTTGAGCTCCAGCACCAGGGTAGCAGCTTGAAAGGTACCAGTGGTATACTGGGAGAAAATGTAGCATCTGGAATCTAGGTGAGCAAAGGTCATTATCTCTTTCCTAAACTGTCTCCCAACAGAGTCAGCAGCAGCCTGGCTAACACCTTTTGACTCAATCTTAAAGATCCCCAGAGACTCTGCCCCACCCAATTTATCGGCTCACCCAGGTGCTTTTCCTTATAAATGGCTGGTCTTGGCTCAAACTTCACAATTTCCTAAATCCTCTCAAATAAGCAACAGCTGCCTCAGGGAGCCCCAGGCCTGGCACTACCAGCAGCCATCCTAGATTCACAGTTTGGCTTCACCTGAGAATCTCTAAGATTAGCACAAGTAGCAGCCACTCAGATAACTTTACAGTTCAGGCAGGGTGCCCCCAGGCAAAACATACATGGGGGCTGATCCTAGCATGAACCACCCAGGAAACCCCAGTGCCAGTGCACCCAGTGAACAGCTATAGAACACACAGGAGCACCACGACCTACACCTGCACAGCTGATCCTCCATGGAGGGCAGAGGTTGGTTGTTAGCAGTCGTAGCTGATCCTAGCAACTAACTGGCCTAGGTGACACCCTCTCATTGATCTGTCAATAGCAACCAAGACTCAACTACAAGAGGAGGGTATACTCAGCCCACATAAATGGTATACCTCGAGTACACAGCTTGGGCAAAGGGGGAGGCTGCACTACTGAACCCTATAGGACACCTACTACATTAGACCATACCTCCAAGACAGGGAATCAAAGCAGCTCTACCTAATACATAAAAACAAACACAGAGGGGCTGCCAATATGAGGAGGCAAAGAAATATGGCCCAAATGAAAGAACAGATCAAAACTCCAGAAAAAGCTAAATGAAATGGAGATTAGCAATCTATCAGATGCAGAGTTCAAAACACTGGTTATAAGGATGCTCAAAGAATTTCATGGAGACCTCAACAGCATAAAAAATATCCAGTCAGAAATGAAATATACAGTAATTGAAGTGAGAACAATTTACAGGGAAACAAAAGTAGAGCAGATGAACCAAGGATCAAATTAATGATATGTAACATAAGGAAGCAAAAAACAATCAGAACAACAACAAGAAAAAATAATCCAAAAAAATGAGGATAGCTAAGCAGCATCTGGGATAACTTTAAGAGGTACAACATTTGAATCACAGAGGTGCCAGAAAGAGAAGAGAAAGAGCAAGAAATTAGAAATCTAGTTGGAAAAAAAAAAAAAAAAAAACAATGAAAAAAAACTTCCATAATTCGGTAAAGGAAATAGACATGCAAGTACAGGAAGCAGAGAGAGTCCCAAACAAGATGGATTCAAAAAGGCCCACTAATAATAATCACATCATAATCAAAGACACAACATAATAAAAATGCTGAAGTTTAATAATAAATAGAGAATGTTAAAAGCAGCAAGGCAAAAGCAATTAGTTACCTACAGGGGCATTCCCATAAGATTGTCAGCTGATTTCTCCAAAGAAACAGGCTGGAAGGGATTGGGAACAAATATTCAAGGTCATGAAAAGCAGGGACCTACAGCCAAGACTGCTCTACCCAGCAAAAGTATCATTTAGAATTGAAGGGCAGATAAAAAGCTTCCCAGACAAAATAACTAAAGGAGTTAATCATCACTAAGTTATTATTTTAAGAAATGTTAACAGGACTTATTTGAGAAAAAGAAAATCAAAACTATAAACAGTAAAATGACAAAAAATACAAATCTATCAACAATTGAACCAAAATTAAAAAAAAAAAAAAAAAAAAAACTAAGCAAACAAGAACATAGACAGAATCATGGATACAGAGAGTGTTCTGATGGCTGCCAGATGGTAGGATGGTGTGAGAGAATGGGTGAAGAAGTTAACAAGTATAAATAGGTAGTTACAGAATAGTCATGGGGATATAAAGTACAATATAGAAAATGAAGTAGCCAAAGAATTTACATGCATGATCCATGAACATGAACAATGGTGTGGGGATTGCCTGAGGGAGTGGGGGCTGCTGGATGGAGGGGGACCAAAGGGGGAAAAATCAGGACAAATGTAATAGCATATCAATGTTTTTTTAAGACTATGTTAATTAACATCAGCCCTGTTCCTGCATTGTACCAAAACACGGCATTACTTGTCTCAATTCTAAAATCTAATGTTGATATCAGAACTATGGAAAAATGTAATATTCCATTGGAAAGAAACAATCTATAACCTAGTACCTTCATTTCCAAGAAGGTGATCCTGAGGCCCAAGAAGGATAACTGTTATGTAATATGGCACAACTTCAAACCTGGATGTATTTAAATGAAACTGTTCAAGTGAAGCTCCCTCAGAGGCCTGGTGCACTAATCTTAGGTTTTATCTGTTTTACTAACATGCTGACAAAAATGAAGAGCTGTTCCTATCTCAGAAATGTAAGGCCAATTAGAGATCAGCTTATGTCACTGATTAATAGATGGAGACATTGACATTTTCAGACATAAGAAACTATTTCCTTAAGGCTACATAATTAGTTAACTAATTAATAATGGGAGTTGTTGCTCTCTTACCCTATTCTGTCATTCATCTGGAGCAGATAAAATTCAGACTTATTGTAAATCCAATGAACCTTGGGAAATGTGCTTAGTTTATACGGGGCTTATCTACCCAAACTGAAAATCAAACCATTTTATTCTATAAACAATGTAAGACAAAGGTTCTACCTACCAATGTTGTGGATGACTGAAGAAAGGTATGTTGTCTGATGAACCCTACACACATGAAAGTCTGAACTAACTAACTTGTCACTAGAGGTAAATCCTTCATTGAATGTGTTCATTTCCTTCTTTGCATTTAAACACCTGTCCTGCCACTCACACCTTCCATGTCATCCAGGCCTCTGCACTGCTATTTCCACATTAAAATATCCTCTCACAGGAAAAAATAAAAAATAAAAAACTTTAAAAATAGCCATCATTCATATCTTAATCAACTTTTAAATCAAAATTCAACTTTTTTCCCAAGAGTTTATATATTAAGCCATATGTGTATTTGTAGAAGGAAAACGGCTTTCTTGTTCATTTGTTTTTAATTTTTGTTTTTAGTTTTTTTATTGCCTTTGAATAAACCCAACAACAAGTAGGTAGGAGAGGCATTTGATTTGGGAGTGCACACAAAGTTTTTCCCAACATCCTCAACATAACATCATATGGCTGGCTTCCCTTGTTGCCTTTGAGTAAGCCAACATCTGGTCCTGCATTGCTTGTTTACTAACCACGGCATGATCACACAGCCACACCTGCATAGGGCACATTTTCCTAGGTGCAGCCTGCAGGTGTTAAGTCTCCAAAAATGAGATTTTCAGAGTGATTATAAATAAAACATTAATGATGATATATTGGAGAGGAAAATAACATGCTGGCACATCTTCCAAACATTCCTTCTGAATGGATTTAGGGAAAGGAAAGTACTCAGTTTTTGTGAGATAATCCTGCCTGGTACAAGAATACCTTTTTGGAGCCAGTACAAAAGCTGCTGGGTTGGCCAAATCAGGTAGAACTCAAGAGCACCAGTGCACACCTCCCCTCAGTTCCCATAGCTCCCCAAGTTCTACAGTCACCAGGCCTTTGTGAAGAAAATTTCAAGGCACATGGAACTGGAGCACCTTTTTCTGAGGGGACACAAAAATATCACACACCATGTAACCACACCCCTATCTCATCTTTTATCTTACTTACCTCTGGTGATGTATCTCATGATATAGGCAGATAATTACATTTAATACATAATTATGCCATTCCCCAGGAGGCCCCATAAATACATATATGTTTTTTGTTAAGATTAGCTCTATCATAAACATTTGGCAGCTCATCAATCACTTTCAAATGCCTTTAAGGTATTTAAGGTAATGCCATCAGTTTAGAAATAGAAATGGGCATGGTAATCATCTAGTAACGCATAACCCCCCTCCCGGGTCTCTCCCCCCATCCCTCTGTCTCTAAGGCCAGTGCTTTTCCTACTTTGCAACTCAGCCTTTTTGTTATATATATATATATATATATATATTCCATTTTTCTTGTTTATTTTATTATAGTTATCCCAATTTTTACTCCTTTGCCCTCTTCTGTTCCACCCACCCCCATTCACACACTCCATCACTACACCATTTGAAATGTCCTCAAAAAATTAAAAATGGAACTGCTTTTGAACCCAACAATCCCACTGCTAGAAATATACCATAAGAATCCCAGAACACCAAGTTAAAGAGTTTATGCACCCCAATGTTCATAGCTGTGCTATTTACAACCACCAAGTGTTGGAAACAGCCCAAGTGCCCATCAGTAGGTGAATGGATTAAAAAACTACAGTGCATCTATGCAATGGAATGCTTTCTGCTATTTCTTGAGTATCACATTTTTATGGATATTTTTTATGTAACTTTCCAAGTATAGCTCTCAGTTTTTACTATAAAATGCATGCATCAGTATCAGGAGGAAGGTAGAAAATGAGGGAAATGGTGCAGGGGCTAAGAAGAAAAATTGGTAGGAACTAAATAGAGGGATGGTAAAGGAAATGGAGAAGCCAAAGAACATACAGGCATGATGCATGGACATAAACTAAGGGGGAGGGATTGCTGGGAGTAAGGAGGGTACTGGGTAGAAGAGGACAAAGGGAGAAAAATTGTAACAACTGGAATAGCATAATCAATAAGTATGCTTTAAAAATGTATTGAGGCTATTTATTAAGTCATCCCCCAAGAAGAAAACAACTTTTATACCCTTATCACTAAGTTTTTGGTAATTTATTATTACTTTTTGAACTACCTTTTAGTCCTGGTTCCTCATCTTCTTGGAAGTGAAATTCATACCAACATTGTAATAAGCTTTTCTGTATTATAAGCTTGTGCCTATCTGCTTAATAAATTAAAACTATAAAGCTCAAGCTGTCCTTATCTTTGGGTCATATGAATGATTATAAATGAATTAATTATGTTAATTATTATGCGATTAGTCAATCTTAGCACATATCTAATCTAGTATTACTATTGAGATTATTTAGTGCTAAACAGCTGATAAGAAGCAAGAACTTCTAAAGAGAATCAAAGAAAAATTAATTCCTTGCTGTTTAAGATAGAATGATATATAATATTCCTAATTGTTGGTTTAATTGTATCTTTACTGTATTAGAGATTAATTTTCATCAAAAATGCATTATTTTCACTTTCATTGAAATATCTTTTTGACATATTTGGATGCTCTTAATAGGTTCATCTTGAAGCACAAAAACAAGGGAGTAACTTAGGAAAAAGAAAGCTCAGTATAAGTGGTACTAATGATAGAAAATATGAAAATTAAGGAATATTTCCATATCTGAGAACTATACCAATGTGATTAGAGCAGAATCTTTGATGATCCAAATGCACATGTTGTGACATTAGTAGTCAGATTATTAATATAAGGAAATAATTTTCATAAGGAAATGCTAGAGAAGCATTTCCCAAAGTATCACAGAACATTATTCCAGAAACATTAAACGGTGCACCTCATACATGGAATTCATGGTTGGATAACTTTGAGAACACTTCAGGCTAATTTCCTGTTCTTGTAAGGTTGCAATAAAGATTAAAATGTTAAAAATCTAATAATATCTCATAGCACTAGTTTTATATGAGAAATGATCCACAAGAGTAATCTCATTTAAGCTTCTTTTTTTTAATCTGTTATATTTCCAATTTCAGGTTCTACTAAAAATAGTGAACATTTCCTATTACACACACCATGTTCCAGTGTGGTCTATATGTTTTAAGTAACCAGCGTAAATATATGAAAGAAATTAAAATGTTTTCAACTTAAAGGACTCAGAAGAGAAAAGGATGGGTTATTTTTCTATCAGTAGATATTTTATCCTTCACTCTCACTCTAATTCCCTACTCTTCCCTTCTATACCCAGGGGAGGAGGGTGTGGAACTTTGCTCCTGGTGAGTCTATGAAAAAGGCATGTTGTGCTGACTATTGATGGCTTTGCATAGGCCCAAACAAATGAAATTTAGAGAGGAAAAGAAGTTGCATCTTTCCAGATTTACTTTGAATTTCAGTGGAGATATTGCACATAAAGCTCTTGGAAAAATGCACCCTGTACAGTATGGACTTATCATTATTATCACCATTATTAATTATCATAGAAGAATCCCTTTCTTTCCATTTTCTGGCCAAAGGAAAGGAATGAAAAGCAACCTTCCCCCTTGGAAAGTCAACCACTGTAGCTTCTTCCTTCCCACCCTTACTTACTTCTTACAGAAAGTGAAAGTGACTCACTTGATGGGGTGGAGCATGGCTTTCATCAGAGTATGTCCCTAGAGGGCAGTTACTGTGCCTTAAAGGAGGACCTTCCACTGCTACTCCCCTTCCACCTTGCCTGGTCCAGGCATGGAATACCAACCACTTGGACACCTCATAAATAGATAGTACTTTTCAACTTCCTAGTTCATCTTGACATAGCCCATAAGCCTTCAGAAGACTTCCTAAAGCCACTGGCCAAGGTTATGCCACAAAACCATGCTGTGGCAACAGGAAATGCTAAAAAAGGGGTGCCCAGTATTTCCAGCCTCTGTGATGGTGCATGGGATCTATCCACAAGGAAGAATAGAGATGGAGCAATGGCTCTTTGTACACAGCCAAGAGGATCTTCCTCAGATGCATACATAGTTTCTCATAAATGTTATACTGGCTTACCAGTTATCTAGAAAATCTTAATGTCAACCATGCTTTTAGGTCCCTGAAAGAAAGGTTCAAGAAGTGGTAGATCTTTTAAATCCTATCATTTTAACACATTGTTGACCAGCAATGTTATAGCAAAAGCTAATGCGAGTGCAAACATGGGTTAAGATATAGTCTTGCTATTATATGTTAGAGAAAGAAAGAGAGAAGTGAAACACTCAGGATCCCTTCTTTATGACTATATAGATTTATTCAAAATAGTGTTATAATATTTTTATTTATAAAATCTCCTCTCAGAATCTCTATGGCTATTTTGTTTTGCCAGAAGTCTATAGTTTGAAAGTTTGCTCTTGTGTATAACCTTGAAGTCCCCTCTTTCTTTTTGTAACATTGCTTATTGATATCTACTATAGATTAAATGAAAGAAAATAAACTTACCTTTAGTAAAAAGGACTTGAGCTAATTATAGATTTTTGTTTGTTTATTTTAAAAGCATGATTTATTATTTATTTATTTATTATTTTAAAAAATATTTTATTCATTATTTTTTTAGAAAGAAGGACAGGGAGGAAGGAAGGAAGGGAAAGAAGCATCAGTGTATAGTTGGTTGCCTTTCGCCTGCCTCTAAAAGCATGATTTAAATGCAGGAATGAAGGTGGGTCCTTGTACATTTTCTGACCCTGGAAGTCCTTTTTAAAATGTCTAAAAAACCCCACCTGTGTTTGATGATTTAGGTGTAAATTAACCTGAGTTCATGCCATGGTCAGAATTCCCCAGGAAATCCCCTCTGATGGCTGATTTCAGGTAATTGACAGGACTTAAAATTGCACAGCTCAAATTTTTATCAAGCGTGAAGACAGATGAAAAGGGTATTTATGCTGCTTTCATGCAAAATGTTTCAGTTAATATATTAAATATGCATATATAATGTATTTGCTAGAAATTAATGGAAGACAGATATTTTATTCATGCTTGTAATAATCTAAATACATAAACAATTTTATTTAACCCCCACACTCTGCTGGTGACATAAACTATTATAACTATGTAGCAATAATAGTTAAGATTGCTGTATGCATCAGGAAATATTGGAAACTACTTAGTAAAGCAGCTCTCTCTCCAGATAAGTTTCAATCCATTGGTCCTAGGAGCAAGCCCCTAACAATGATGAAAAACATGAACAATAGCATTCACTTACCTAATTTCCTTAAATAGTCATTTAGTGTCCTTTTTAAAGAAATAAACCATAGTGCTTTTGCTTTCCCTCTCTTAAAAAAATTTAACTAACCCCTAATATGTACTCAATATTATTTCATACAGAGATTTATACATAGTAAGCATTTATTTATTTACTTAATTTATTTAAACATTATTCACATACTACAGAGAATTTTAGCTTACAAAGCTAACAGTGGTGTACTACAAAGCATAAAAACTTTTGGATGATTTTTTAATCTAGAACTCCTAGTTTTACAATACATTGGGGTAAAGTGAGGTTTTATTCACTCCTGGGTTTATTGTAAACTTATTTTGTGAGTATCTATATTTCTTAAGTACTTTTGTAGACACTAGAAATTTAGTAGTAAGCAAAGTAGACAAAAATCCCTGCCTTCACAAAAATTGTATTATAGTAAGGGAAAAACTCACCAATCAAAATGAGTTTAAATAAAACAAAGCCCTGGCTGATGTCAAAGCCCTGGGCTGGTGGCGCAATGGATAAGGTGCTGGCCTGCAAACCCAAAGGTCACTGGTTCAATTCCCAGCCGGGTACATAATCAGGTTGCAAGCCAGGTCTCCAGCCAGGTCTGTAGCTGGAGGCAGGTGAAAGGCAACCATACATTAATGTCTCTCTCCCTCTCTGCCTCTCTCCCTTCCCCTTTCTCTAAAAATAATGAATAAAATATTTTTAAAATACATGTAATATAATAAATGGCAAATAAATAAATATATATTAATATAATAAATGGGAACAAATCCTATTGGAACAAATAGAATAATGTGAGAAAAGAGAAGATTATGTCTAGGTTTGAAAGAGTGAAACAATCACATATTTAAATAGGCAGTTGGGGAAGATCCCTTTAGGAAAATTAGATCTCAAATAGAATACCTGAAGGAGGTAAAAAAGTGAGCTAAGCAAATATCTGAAGAAAACAATTATTCAAGCAGAATTGTAAGTTCAAAGGAAAGTGCCTGGAAATCTCAAAGAGTAACGTGCATGCCATTATGGTTTTAGACAAGTACAAGCATAATAAGAGAAAAATAAGAGAGAGGATGGGACAGGGTCACATAGGGCACTGTTCATCACTTTGATTTTTACTTGAGTCAGATGAAAGCCACTGGAGGCTTTGAACAGGGTCATGACATGGCCCATCCTATACTTTAGCAGAGACAATCTTCTAACCCTGACAGAGAGAGACCACAACAGGGTCAAGAGAGACCAACTCTACCATTTTTGCTTTAATCCAATAGGAAGACAATAGTGATGTTGACTAGGGTAGTTAGTAGCTGTAGCTGTAGAGACAGTGAAAAACAGAGATTCTAGTAGCTTTGAAATGAAAAACAAAAAAATGTGCCATGTGATTGGATGTAGGTTAGGAGAGTGGTCAAGGATGATGCCCGTGTTTTCTGCCAGAACTTTAGAAGGATGGAGTGGAAAGAGGTAAGTAGGGTGGGGAAGATACTCAAGGAGTCTATCAAGTACAGGAGCAGTTCAGTGTTGGATATTGCATTAGTTTGCTAGGGTTGCTATAACAATGACCCACAAGTAGGGTGGCTTAACACAGCTTTGTTGCCCCGAAGTTTGGAGGCTCAGCATCCAAAATCAAGGTGCCAGGAGAGTTGGTAGTGAGGTAAGTAACATTCCAGGTGTGTCTCTGGCTCACAGTTAGCTGTCTTTTCTCTACATTGCTTCACACTGTCTCCCCTCCTTGAGTATATTTGTGTTCAAAATCTCCTTTTTACAAAGACAACTGTCACATTGGACTAGGGCTCATTCTAGTGACTTTACTTGAACTTGATTTCCTGTGCAGACCGTATCTCTAAATAAGGTCACATTCTCAGAGACTGGGGGTGAGGACCTCAATGTATGAATGTGGGAAGGGGACACAATTCAACCTCTCACAGACAAAAGGAAGATAGAGTTGACAAAATGCTGTGCTAGCTGTGTCCACCTTAGGCTTAGGGTTACTCTGAAGATATAATATTAATTCTCAAAACAGAATTTCCACAATAATAACAATTTCATTTCTTGAGGATATGATGGTCACTCTTTTGTTTGTTTGTTTGAATAGTTGGTTTTTAATTCAACACACTTATTAATATAGTATCTTGAAATAGTAGAACTTATATAAATGGGAAAGAGTTAGTGGCAATGGATAGAAAATCCTGCTACAGGAGTTTTATTTTGTTTTTTCACATAAAAACATTTAGAGCCTCATAATTTAGCAACACAGTTAAGCCACCAAGGACTATGTGTTGTATATTTCTCACTTCTATCCTCCACAAAGTGGTGCTGCCATTCTCTGATTGTACCCTCATCACCCCAATATGGCTATCACAGCTCCAAGCATTGTGTTCTCATTCAACCATGGTTAAAGAGAAGGAGAGTGACTTCTAACAGTATCATTTTCACCATGGAGTCAAACCTTTACCAGAAAATTTAAATCCACCAACTCTTTGACTCTTCAGGGACTCAGAATTTTACCATATGACCTACTTTTAAGGGAGACAAGAGATTGAGTTTCTTGCAATTTTCATCTTGATCAAGGAGGATTGGGGGAACAATGTCTTCCACAATAAATCCTCAATAAGTATTCAATGGGTGAATGATACATAATCATGATGCTGGAAAATCAGTGAGGTCAAAGATTACTCACTGGTTTTTTCAAATGAACTTTAGACCCCGACAAGATGTCTTCTTTAATAAAAGACATTTGACTATAATCTCCATTCAAGGAAGAGGTAGCATCAGATGCACTACTTCCAATTTACTTTACTTGGATTCTCAACTTAGAATTTCTGAGAAAAAAATAGTAGAGGCAGAGAATCAAGAATAATGTAAGACAACATACATTATACAACAAGTAGAAAATGTGACAAGAAGAAGCATTTGTACCATTTTTTTCCTAAACACTCTTTGCCATCAGAGCGGTCCTGGCTAGTAGATTTGTCATGTGAGAGTTCTGCTGGTGCTATCAAACATTCTCCAAGTAAGTAACCAGGCTAACTGACTTAAAGATCTCAAGTTTCATAGCACATTTTGTCTATCTTGCTTACCACTGAAACATTTTCCTCTTAACAGTTATCAATGTAAACACTTATTATGTGGACTATTTCTTTTCCCATTGAATAGAAAACTTCTGGGGAGGAAGGCTATAGCTTTTCCATCAGCAAATCAACCAGGGGTGATTTTGCCCCTCAGAAAAGCACAGAGAAACTTTTGCTTGTAAAAACTCAGGGTAAGGCACTTGCCTGTGAGCCCAAATGCTGCTGGTTCAATTCCCAGCCACAGCACATAACCAGGTTGCAAGCCAGATCTCCAGCCAGCTCTGTAGCTCGAGGCAGGTGAAAGGCAACCATATATTAATGTCTTTCTTTTTCTCTCTGTCTCTTTCTCCCTACCCCTCTTTCTAAAAATAATAAATAAAATAAAATTAAAAAACACAAAACAAACAAACAAAAAAACTCAGGGTTAGGGATCACTATTGACATCTACTGAGTAGGCACTGAAAATGCTGATATGTATCCTTTAATCTGGATAGCTCCCTTCACAACCACCAACAAATTGTCTAAACCATCAGGTCAGCAGGGTCCAGGGGTTGAGAAACACTCATAATAATCTGCAAAATTCATCCTTTAATATTATAAACATTTTTAAAATACATTTTATTGATATTGCTATTACAGTTGTCCCAGTTTTTCCTCCTTGTCCCACCCAGTACCCCCCCATTCTCTCTGGCAATGCCCCACTTAGTTCATGTCCATGTGTCATGCATATAAGTTTTTTGAACACTGCAGATTTAAAGAATAAAGAAGACTAAATCTTTTGGGGATGAAAATAATGTTTGATTATTTATATATATTTTTTAGCTCAGGAGAAGTTTGCCCATAACTAAGCAAACGTAAGTAGGACCTGGGAAGGATAATTATGAGATGAGATTTTTTTTCAGGGACAAGAAATGAAAGAAACTAGACCAAAGTATTTCTAAAAGAAAATTTTGAAGGCAATTAATTAAATGATGTTATTAGACACTGGCATGGGAGTATTTTAAGCATTTGAATCGTGCCAATTCTTATAACCAAGGATACAGCTGTAAATAGCCACTAATGTCTCCTTTTAACACATTGTTAGTGTGAACTGTTCATGTTCAGCAGATTTCTCTATGCATGGACATTTCAGGGCTCTCTAGGAATGTGGAGACCCTCTGTGAAATTCAGTTCTAACCTGACTATAGATGTTCTGGAAATATTTGCTGAACCAAATAGAAACAAATTTGATGTCAGACTAATAAAATAATCTTTGGACCCTTGTAAATATCTCTGCCAGTCATTCACCATTGTTGAAAGGAGCTGAACTGAATGCAAAATTATGTTGTGAAGTTCTAACACAAGTGCTTTTAAAAACTGTTAAATGATTGCAGATGACCTATCCATTCAGCTTCAGTAGAACATCTGAGAGAGATAATACAGTGGTTTGAAACCATTTCCAACAACAATTTGAGAAAATTAGAAAAGATGCCAGAAAATCATACTACAACAGAGGAAGAAAAAAAAGCAGGGATTCCTGTGAGGCCAGGGCTGGGGTCCCTTGCTGATCTATAGGTTCTTTCAATAATCAGCCCAGGGTGATGTAAATCCCACCAAAATAGCGCCTGACCATGTATAACCTGGCCTTTTTAACTGTCCAGTGGAAACATCAGGAAGTAGGTACTCTGAGTTATACTTTCTGGTAAGTTGCTTCATTTGTTTGTGATTTTGTTCAACTGTGAAAAAAGATGAGGGAGGAGAGGTACAAGTAGGACTTCTCTTCATGATGTTCAAGCGTTGGGCCAGCAGCTCCCCTGAGATTCTGTGATAGCTCATTTATAATATGGCACAATTGGATCATCATTATACTTACATACCATCTGTTCACTTCTCTAATTCTGTTTTACCCACTTGTTCCCATTTCAACTATTTTCATGTGAAATGATACACATTTGCTAAGAAAATTCCAAGCATACTTGGTGTAGGAGGACTTCTGGACAAGTGGCTGTCAGAGAGCTGGAAGACAGAATTTCATTTTGCACACATTCAGCTATTTGAGTCAAAGTGGGGTTTTTTTTGTTTTTTTTTTTTTTTGAGGCCCTATATTTGGGAAGTTCATTAAACTGCACATTTCACAGTTTTGCTGTTCTTTTCTCTTTAATGATACTATTTGGATTCAGACACCCAGGCAGGAGAGTTGGAAGGGAGCCAGTTTGTGAAATTTGGTATCTGAATTTCTAATCATCGTCGATTTTGAATTCTGCACCACCACAAGCACATGGTCCACTGACACACATTTGCTATCCTTGCTGAGCCCCCTTGCCGCAGAATGACTTTCTCAACTAACATTCAAATAGAAAGTTAAGGCTAGGAATTACAGCTACCTGGTCATACCTCTGGGATAAATCCTTTCCACCACATCACCAACCCCACCCCACCCCACCAAGAAAATCATTATGCTACTGTACTTGCCAGTTGAGATGAGAATTCCTTTCTATTGCATTCAGTCATAGTGAAGTTGACAAATTCTAGAGTCAAGCACTAAATTCATTATGTCATCTGACAATTCATCAGGAGACAATCATGAGCAAAGTATACAATGCATTGTATTCTACATGCTTGTTCTTAGGCAAAGTTATACTTCACATGTGTCTTCTGATTCATGCACAGAAGAACTTAAGGAAGTAGTTATTAGTATTTTCCTATTTTAAACAAATATAAAAATTGAGATTTAATGGTAGGAAGGAAATTAGAAAGTTTACCCAGCCACTAAATCTTAGATCTGGGTAAACCAGATTTTTCTAGCCCCGAGACCACATTCCTAACATCTATGGCAAATCAAATTGGTTCATGAGAATTACAGTTTCCTATCAGTGGCAATGATACTGTCAGTGTCTAAGGGCATCCACCCAACAAGCTGAGACTAATTCTGTCTCTCTCTTTTCTATTTACAAGAAAGATAAGCATGTTCACTCTCCTGGGAGAGCAAGATGGTAAGAAGAGAAATCCTTAAGAATCGCCTTAAATTAGATGATGAGTCACGTACATGAGTAAGAGCACTTGAAGTCAAAATTCTGAGATGGCAGGTTATTCTTTAGGACCCAGAGATTTTTCTGTATATCCCAAAATGGATCCTAAAATTCAATACTTGTTTTCTGAAACTGTGACTTAAATTATAATTAAAAGTTATTGGATACAAACATTAGCACATTTCTATATGCTAACAATTAAAATCTGAAAGGAAATTAAGAAAACAATTCAATTTGCAATGGTATCAAGAAAGAGCAAAATACTCAGGAATAGGCTTAACCAAGGGGAAAAATTCCCTACACTGAAAACTATAAAATTTTACTGAAAGAAATTAAAGAAGGCACAACTAAATGAAAAGACATCCCATGTTCATGAATCAGAGAGCTTAACATTATTATGGTATAAATTCTACCCAAAGTGATTTATAGATTTAATACAATACATATCAAAACCCCAATTTTTTTTCAGAAATAGAAATCTTTATCCTGAAATGCATAAGAAATTTCAAGGAAACCCAAATAGCCAAAACAATCTTGAAAAAGAGCACAGTTGAAAGTCTCACACTTCCTACTTTCAAAACTTATTATAAAGTTGCAGTTACTAAAAACAGTGTGTTACTAGCATAAAGACAGACATGTAGACAAAAGGAATAGAAAAGAGATCCCAAAAATAAACCCTTACATATAGAGTCAAGTCAAATATTTTCCAAAAAGGATGCCAAGATCATTCAATGGGAAAAGGAACGTCCTTTTAACAAATGGTATGATGTTGTGAAACTGAATGTTCACATGCAAAAGAATAGAGTTGGACTGTTACCATAAACTATATATAATAATCAACTCAAAGAGCTAAATGTCAAAACTAAAACTAGAAATCTCTTAGAATAAAAAGTATGGTAAAAGCTTCACAATATTGAATTGGATAATGATTTCTTAAATGTGATACCAAAAACATAGGTAACAAAAATAAAAATAGATCATTTGAACTACATTAAAACTGAAAGTGGTTTGTGAAAAGATGCAACCAACATAGTGACAAGGTAATTTGTAGAATGGGAGAAAATATTTGTAAGTTAAATATGTAATAAGTGATTAATATTCACAATTTATAAAGAACTACTACAAGTCAACAACAACATGACAAAAAAAATCCAAATAACTTGATTTTAAAATGGGAAAATAACTTAAATAAACATTTATCAAAAAAATATGTACAAATGTTTAACAAGCATATGTACAGATGTTCAACATCACTAATTATTATAAAAATGCAAATCAAAACCCCAAAAAGATATTATCCCATTCCTATCAAAGAAACAAAACAACCAAAAATAAAAAACAATAAAATAATAAGTTTGGCAAGGATAGGGAGAAATTAGGACCCTTGTTTACTATTCATGGGGATGCAGAATGGTGTAGCCACTATGAAAAACAGCATGGAAGTTCCTGAGAAATTTAAAAATAGAATTACCATAGGATACAGCAATTCCCCTTGTGGACATATATGCAAAATAATTGAAACCAGGTTCTTGAAGAAAAATGTACGCTAATATTTATAGCAATATTATTCACTATGGCCAAAAGATAGAAGTAATCCAGTTGTCCATCAGTGGATAATGGATAAACAAAATGTGTTATATGCATAAAATGGAATATTACTCTGTTTTAACAAAGAAAAATATTCTAACACTTGTTACAAAATAGATGAACCTTGAGGATATTATGCTGAGTGAAAGAAACCAGTCACAACCAGAAAGTTGAATGATGACTTCCAGGGACTGAAGAGAGAGAAAGGATGGACTTGTTTAATGGGTATGGAGTTTTAGATTCCCAAAATGAGAGTTTCTGGAGATTGGTTGCACAACAACATGAAAATACATTTTCAAATGTTGCAGTAAAATGCACATAACATAAAATGTACTATCTTAACTATTTATTAAATGAACAGTTTGTAATGTGAAATACATTCTCACGTTATTGTGCAACCAATTCCCAGAAAAAAAGTCTTTGAAGTTAAAGTATTCCCTCTCCCCAAAAGAAAAGATAAAACAAAACAAAAACAAAAAAAACCCACCCACAATGATGGGGATATATCAAAGAGATACAAGAGTCAACTAGAAGAGTCCAAACTGAAACAATTTAAGTAACAAGATAAAGTATTATTGGACTTGAACTTACCAGAGAACATTTATTAGTCCACAATGAGGATGGAATACCTACATAAATTATTATAAATTTTTCTGCACAGATTTGTTTATTCTTAACAAGTGACTTAGTTTTTGGTGAACTTCAGTTGTGAAGTGCACTGGTCAGGTATTTTATTTCATTTATGCTTTCTTTTTTTTTTTGCACTGTCAATGCATGAAATGAATGGAGAAAACTTCTATTCTACCTCTCTGCTCCAAAATTTATTAAATATATTGTCCTTGGGTAGAGGACACATCAGATATTAAATTAATAAGAACAGATACCATGCTTGATCTTAGCCAAATGTACAGTAAGGAATTGTCATGTATTTTATAGGTCTCATAACTGGGACCTGTCTGTTTTATTTATCTTTTTCAGATCATTACATTGGGGTAATGGGTTTTCAAGAAGAAAATCACATATTCAAAGTACCATTCTCATTACATCATATTAAGAGTACATGCTGCTGACATGATTTATAACTGTTGATGTTGACCTCAGGCATATGACTTGAGAAATGTGCATAAGGTTCCTCTACTGAAGTTTTTCTTTATATGTAAGGACTGTAAGGACATTGTACTACACATCTATGTGGTATGCTTTCAACTATCAAGATCATCAAAAAAAAAAAAAGAGAGAGAGAGAGAGAGAGAGAGAGAAATTCTTGCAGCTAAGCCGAATTTATGGAGATATTATGACTAAATGTCATGTAGTGTTTTAGATGAGACCCTGGGACAGAAAGATGGGCAGGAGATAAAAACTAAGGAAATATGAACACATTTACTTTAGTTAGTAAAATATATCAATTTTGGTTAATTAATTGTAACATATATTGCATAGTAACATAGGATGTTAATAACATGAGAAATGTGGGGGGGGGGGGTGTTAAATGGCAAATCTTTCTTCTGCCTTCACAAGAATTCTGTAAATCCAAAGCTATTCTACAATAAAGTTTGTGACAAAAGGAAAAATCTAGTTGGAGTAAGTGTGAGGAAAAGGCAAACATCAATGATGTTTTTAAATAATATTTACCTTATCTCAAGCCTTCTTTCCCAACATTTTGCCTACACATCTTCAGGTGGAAGGACCATTTTGAAATATAAAAAAGGGACATAAAGAGGGCTTTACCTTTCAAAAAAGAAGAAAAATGACTAAAAATAAAATAATGTATATTTAAAGATTGTGGTGGGAGAGGAATTAGGAATATGTTTAAGTCATCTTTGGGTGTGTGTCAAAGCATCCTTGACTTTATGAGTGAAATCTATAAAAAGCAATCATCCTTGCTCTGTAGAGCCTTTTCATGAACATCAGCATGTTCATCAGCCTTTACTCATGATTTCAGCTCAACAAGAAAGTAAGGCAAAAGTCAAGTTTAAACCTTGTGGCTCTGAATAATCCATTCAGTCAGAAGTCTGTGAGTAGGCTAAAGTCATTCACTTAATCCATCCACAACCCACAACACACCTGTCTACCAGCTGTAAGGTGACAGGGTTTTATATCAGAGAATCAACTACCTCCACTATCCAGGTATGAACCTTTGATAACCCAAATGGATGTCAAACACACTAACAACCACCAAAACCCTTTCAAGGTCAACTAATGGTCTGCCGGCTTGCAAGAGCCTTAAGGACCACATTGTTCAGCATTTCCCTGGTCCCCATCTCAAGAAACAGCTGCTTTCCTGTTTTCCTGGCAGCTTGCCAAAGGAAGAAGACAGTCAGTTAACACAGAGCTGTCAATAATTCATAGTAGCTGGACTTGATAAAGTAATCAGGAGGGGATATCATTTAATCAAAGTCTACGAAACAGGGAGAAGCAATTGGGATTGCTAATCAGGTAATTGCAGGGGGAATTGCTCAGAAATCATTTGTATTGAGCTGATGGAAAAGCAAGGCCAGCTTACAATGGGGAGGGAGGATTTTTCATGCGCACATCATCTATCCTACGACTGCTGATCTTTGTGCTGTGTGCAAATGAGAAGGGCTTTCAGTCCCCCACAACACTTGGCTCCCTACATGTCACATTTCCGGCTGCTGCAGGTCACAGATATTGACTAGACTGTCTCCAGAGAAAATGGATTTTGCTGAACCCTTAAAGGAAAATATGGACACGATAGATCACATTCAAGCATTTACAAATTGACCTGATTATATCCCAATATGTGATTATGAATAACATGCCCTTCTATTCCACCGGGGAATAACATCCTGTGGATTTTTCTCAGAAATTCTGAGGACATGTCTTAAGTAAATTCTCTTGAGTCACTTGATTCACAATACATCTTCTCCAAGGGCCCCAACAAAATATAACAATCAAAAAGTATACAACAGTCAACATTTCTGAATTATGCTCTGTAAATTGACTCACATAATTTGCCAAGGCTGCATATAATTTTTATGACCCTTCATCATTACAAAGATAATTTCAGGTACCTCTCAATGGTTCATAAAATATAGCAAGATAAAACTAAACTCAAAATCAGCTACAACATGAAATAAAATAAAAATATAAAATATGATAGACTAACAGTACTGATGATTAAGGAAACTTGCCATTTCATACCTTGTTCCATTTCACTGAAAAGCATTGAATACTTGCTCTGAACACCCTTATTCTTCACTGAACTTCCTGTGAATATTTTACAATAGTTGCTTTTCCTCTTCCACTTCCCAAATTCAACTACATTCTGTCTATCTTGTTGTACATTACATTATAAATATGGAGTCAGAGACCATACAATGGAAGACAAATTCACCATTCACTAGTTTGACGCTTTGGGGCACTTGATTAAAGTTCTGATTATTTGTTTTGTCCTTGAATAAATGGGTTTAGAACAAATATTGACACAGAGTTTTGTTGTTTTAGGATGTAAAGGGCCTAGCGCACTGTGAAGAGGGTAGTAATCACTTAATAAATCATACCCTAATAATGTCTCTACCTATCTTTTGTCTTATTTCTTCCCAAGCTGTACTTTAGAAAACTGTAATTATTTCTATAAATAAAAGATGGAAATAATTGCTAATGCCTTCACTTGTGACAGATGTCAGTCCTAATTCCACAACTTGATGTACTCTAAAGAGAAATCCATTAATCTGTACAAATGTAGCAGGGACAGACTCATTTAGTATGCAAATATTCTAAGTCTTAAACTCTCTCTGCCCTACCCATCTCATTTGTATTTGCCCATCATACGACTTGCTCCTACCCCCAATCTTTCCTCTTTAAAAAAACTTTTACCTGTTTACTTTATAAAAACACATGATGCATACTTGGAAGTATAAAAAGAACTGGAACATTAAATGAAAAACATGTAAGACAAGATAAGATAGATATTGTGTATGCAAGATTATCAATTAAAAAAAAATTGGTGGAGAATGAAGACTATGATGAGCAGGATGCTGAAGAAGCTCCTGAGATTTAGAGAATAGAAAAATAGAAAAGGAATTTTAAGAACTTATGTTTTGGATTATTCTTTTAATTCACTTTAAAATTCTTCAGAAAAAGAGTAAAAGTTGAAATTCATGTTTAATAATATTGGTTCTTAGACAGCGATTTCTCTAGTGTAACACATTGCTAATACTGGGCCATGTGGCACCCCGAATTTAATTTTGGTTGCATGAAATCCCTCACTTATTTTTTTCTTTCCTACTTAGGCTGGTTGTCATCAGAAAGAGTTGCTAACTTAAAAAAAAAAAAAAAAAGAACAACTTTTAATCGGTGCTCTGAAAGAGAAAGCAGAAGGATTGTTATCATAATGCAAACTGAATGTTAATAATATTCTGTTATTCTGTGAAATAGAGGTGCAAAGTCTTTGAAACCAAATCATGTTGGTATGCTGAATTTAATGTGCAATTTTCCTAGGATCCTGTCTGCCATGGATTTAGAGAGGGACTGGTTTTAAGTCCCTCTTTAAAAATTCATTCATACATTAATAACTCTACAGAGAGTTATCCACATTAGCTCTACAAATATGCATTAATAATTTTGTGATGACAATAGTGAAACTTAGGAAATACATTAAATTAGAAGATAGCATCTTCTAAAAATGTCTCCAAACATACCAATACTAAAATGTTTATATTCTTTACTCTCTTTCAGACAGATTATTGATCTAAAGCAAAGATATTTACCTCTAAAAGTTTCTATTTCTTTATAAAAACTTTCCAATAATATCTCAAAAAGTTCTATAAGACATCAAAGTCCCTACATACAATAACACATATTACTCTTGTCCATATATTTGTAGGCACTTAGGTTGTCCAAAAAATTCTAAATTTCATCTAAAAATACTCATAAATATTAAAATAGCCAAGAGCATTTAGGAAAAATGTATATGAAGACTTTATCACCTATTTATGATGAAAATAATAAGATATAAAAATATATTATGAATCTGCATTTATTTTAAAGGTATAAAAATGGCATAGAAATAGAAAAATAAAACAGAAAGAAATAAACTCTGTTGTTTAAAATGGTAACATTTGAAATCAGTGGGAGAAGAGTGGATACATTGTGCTGAAATAACTCGGTAATATTGTAAAATAAAAAATATTAATTTTTTCTCATGCCTTTTATGACAAATAATTCTTGGTGGATAACAAGTTAAAATATGCAACCATAAAATTAGTAACTAATTTTAAACTGAAACTATAAAAGAAAATATTAATAGAGTAAGCTATATAAAATTAAGCTTATTTTGAAAAGTATTTTAAATTAAACAAATAATGGCTATTAAAATTTTAAGTTGTAATGGTACAATTGGCTACAGAAGTAGCCTCTGGATTTTCCTGACAAGAGTTCATGTCCCATTCATTTATGAGTTCCCATGGTAAGGTTTCCCAGAGTTCCCTAACTATACTTATTCTAGGGCCTGGAGAGTCATAAATGATTAATAAATCATGTGTAATTTATTTAGTTATCAAATAAATGATGTGATATGCTATGATTTGAACTGAAAATAAGACTTGAATGTTAGACAAGTCTGAGATCTGTCTCTTCATTTCTACTATGTGATATTGTAGGTTGTTTACTCTTTTTGGTGGTTCAGTTCTTTTAAATCTAAAATGTGATCATTTGGACTGGAAGTATGGAGGAGGGAGCAAAGGAATGTTTTTCATATTTCCTCAGACATCTGCCCTGGGCTTTGTCATGCAAATACACTTCAATAAGGAAAACATCCAGGGACAGTCTTTTAGGGTGGGAACACTGTAAGTAAAGGCAAACAAAATGCCTACTTCAATTGCATATAGAGAGTAGTATACTGTAGGTAGAGAATTAACCCCTCCGATAAAGAATAAGAAGATTTTTTAAACCAATATGAACATATTTAAATATCTTGATAATTCTAAAGGTAAGGACCTAATAAATGGCACACTGTCCTTATGCTGGCCTACATAATCCTTCCATAAACTCATACATGTCTAATATAACATTATCTCCAGAATATTATGAGAATGTCAATGCAATAATGTCAATGTTCCACCTTGGAACAATGGTCCCCAACCTTTTTGGCTCCAGGGACACAGGGACATTTTGTAGAAAATGGTTTTTCCATGGACTGAGGCAGCCGTGGTGGGGAAGGGCCCAACAGGAGGTGGAGCTCAGGTAAGTTTGGCTATGGTACATCTTCTTCCTGCTCTGCAGCCCAGTTCCTAATGGGTCACAGACAGGTCCCAATCCATGGCTCAGGGGTTGAAGACCCCTGTCTTGGAAAACAGTCACCAGCATAGAAAACTAGAGAAGGATCTCAGGAGCCCTTGGATGTCAATGAAGGACACCAAACGTACAATGTGCATTGAATACACTCAGTTGCTTGGAAGGCACAATGCTCCTTGATCTTTGAGCTTAAGCCTCCATGCAAAAGAGAGAAGCTGAGGGCTGACAGCTCCTCAGAAGGGTCCCCAAGAGAGGCAGGAATGTGCAGAGGGTAGGAAGGACATATACAGATGTGAGACAGGGAGTGTGTAATGGGAGCAGGAGCCAATGGAGCTGCACTGAACAGCTACCAGATGTGCTCTTTGTCAACACCTTGATCTGAAAGCACTCTGAACTGCATATTACAAGGCAACCTTTTTAGTGCTGAGAGGGTCATACCAGTTGAACTAAGAGAACCAGCATTTGAGAGTAATCATTCTTTCCAATGGGAGCAGTTCTTCTCAATACAAATTTAGGGACCATGTCATTAGTTTTAGAGACGTGAGCATAAAGTGGAACAGGGACTGAACTCTGTTGGCAGGAAAATGGTGTCCCTGGGGCACAAGGGACAAGAGAAATGTG
Source organism: Noctilio leporinus (assembly GCA_004026585.1). NCBI lineage: Eukaryota > Metazoa > Chordata > Mammalia > Chiroptera > Noctilionidae > Noctilio > Noctilio leporinus. Next base: position 58,490 of record PVIW01006668.1, on the reverse strand, counting down.
GACACAGATCTAGGGTACAATTAATACCTTATCCTACAGAGCCAAAGACCATGGATCCCTGATGTCTTGTGAGAAATCAGAGAGCACAATGTATTTATTCCTTTAGCACTTGGAGAAGCAAGAATTACTACCTAAAAAGACTTGTAGAGATGGAATTCCCATAAAACTGATTGAAGAGCTGATTGAAAGCCAGGCCCCTAATTTTTTCCCTCATTAATATAGTCTATAAATCAAGGCCTACCAATATTAAACATATTATTTTCTCTTCCTGCAAAAAAAAAATCTACAGAATGAAGTGCCAAATTATTATATTTTGGAAAAACTGCCATTTGGAACATATGGGTAAACAATTACAAACTCAAAAACTGATGTTAACTCTATCAGCTGCAGTACATACATTTGGTAGGATCAACATCGGTATGTATTTATTTGAATCTTTCAGCACCATTGTATAAATATAGCCTGTCAGTATTACAACACACTTTATGATGAATGCCAACACTAAAGCCCGACCTTTAGTTTGCTGACTACATGAACCATGAATGCACCATAGCGTTCCAAAGGACATAAGGATGTTAAATCTCCCCTAGATTTTAAAGTTTAGATGGATTTAACTTCCCCTTCAACTTGTATTCATTCCAGCCATGCAGACTCTGCACAACCCAATGGAATGTGTGAGGAAAGGGGTCAAAGACAGTGCAGTGTGGTGAAAAAGAACTGAATGAGCTGCAGGTTTGGAGAACTGGATTTTGCCTTTCTTGTTACCATTTGGATTAACTCAAGCAATCACAACTTCTGGGAACTATTTTCTTTATTTGTAAAGTGAGAAAGGGTCAATTCAACCAGTGGGTTAACATTCAAGTAGAAAGGTCTAAATCCTCAAGAAAACCAAAGTGTGGGTGTCCAAAGGAAAGACCTGAAGGAGCTAAATTCCAATTGCTATAGCAGAAATGAGTCAGAATACACGTAAGGCATCAAATATATGCTCACTAGTTTGAAAAACACACTGGGTCAGGTAATCCTAAAGAATTTCTCCTTATCTAAAACCTTATGGCCAGATGATTACATATGCATTTCTGACTCATGAGCTCCCCTGGTAACAGAGGAATAGATCTTTCCTGCAAAAAAAAGTTTGTGTCCCACACTTTTTTATCCATACGTTCAATGCCTAAAATAATATTCTAAATTTGGAAGTGGCTCTTGGTGAAAGAAATTCCAGAGTCTTCCTTTTTTATTTTATTTAACTTAGAGAAGAAACTCGAGTTCAGGCCATGCTGCCTAGTTTGTAGATGTCATTCAGATTGTTCCTTTCAGATGGTTTACTTATAAACCAAGAGTTCTAATTTTATGTTAGGAATCTGGTTGCTATTTGACCTTCATTTGAAACCTCTACAAGCAGTCCACAGAGTGGAAAACTATGCTATGTGTTTTTAGCATTACCAAGTTGTAGATGGACATAATATTCTCCTTCTTGTCAAGTCCAAGTATCTTTATCCTGAGGCATGAGACCCTTACAATAGCATCCTGTTCCCATTTGTCCATGAATTCAATGCCTATTTCCTCATTCCTTTAATATCTATTAGTTAAGCCATAACACGTGCCAGGCACCAAGCTTCATAAAGGAGATATGATGGTTCACAAAGCACATGCTCTTGTTCCTGCAACAATATGAATTCTAGTGAGCAAAGGCAAGAAACAGACAATGACACCAACATATGTCTGTAAAAGAAAGTGAATTCACCCAGTGCTATGGGAACCCAGAGAATCACCTAACCTTCTTTCAATAGTTATATGTAGATCTTTTCAAAGGAAATTATTCTTAAAATGAGAGCCAAGAGGAAAGTGGAAATATAATTCTCAGTAGTAGAAGGAGCCTTTTTAGGCAGCTCAACCTAAGGCCCATGACAGATGATATGCTTCACTTAGAAATGTAAGTACAGGTTTGAGAGATGCATCTGGGGCTCAAGGGGAAAAAGGGATAAAGCTGATCAAATGAGCATGAGCAGGGTCTAACTAATGTACAGCCACTTAGGTATGACATAATATAGTCATTTGTCTATTAGAAAGATTCCACACAGGGTTCCGTAAAACTATTCAGCTCATATTCCATATCAGTTTTATATTTCCACAATAATGCTGAGTGGCAAATTACCCCCAACTCTCAGTGGCTTAATACAAAGACTGTTTTGTTGGTGCATGAGCCTTCAGGTGGGCAATTTAGGCTGAGCTGGGCTGCACATTCTGCTGGTCTCAGCTGGACTAGGTGACACGCCTGGGAATCAGCTGGCCATGAATTCACAGATGTAGGACAGCTTTGGCTAGGGGACCTAGGGCAACTCAGCTCTGTTTAACTTGTCTCAGCTGTGTGCAGGCATGTTCTTATGGAAAAGTAGGGGAACAAGAGAAGGAACAGAAATATGTAAGAGCTTTTTCAAGGCTCTATCATGGACATACCTACCAATATCCTTGTGTCCAAAGCAAGACACATAGCCAATTAGAATACATAGGGTGGGAAAACAGACTCCACCTATCTTACAAGAGATACTACAAGTCACATGGCAAAAGAAGGTTATGGGGATGACTGAAGAGCAATGACCATTAATTGCCATTAATCAATCAAATATACAGTCCCTACTGGGCACAAGATTCCATGCTCCCTAAGATGGCAACTAATCTCAAAGATGACAGGGATTTCCCCTTTGGATAAAATCTTTTCTGAAGTGAATCACTCATACACACCCCACCTTCTGCACATGCACAGACCCCACAAAGCTACATGCTTTTTCTTCAATTTTTCCAACACAGTGACCTGACTTCTCCCCTACCAGGGAAGGTGATGGTTACACTTCCAAGTAAGTTAGAGAAAGAGAAAAGAAAGGTAAGATATCAATGAAAGGAAAATATGTCCATACAAACTGATTTGTTATTGGCAAAGTTTAGAAAATCGGTGTACGTAATTAAACCTACATGAAAGTGTTTTAACTGAGAATAAGTAACGTGCCAAACATGGTGCAAGTATTTTTATATAGGTTGTCTCATTTCTCTCTCTTTCTCTCTCTCTCTCTCTCTTTCTCTCTCTCTCCACCTCCCCATCTCTTACACAGGCACAAATCAGATAAATACTATTATATTATCCTTCCAATTTTACTCTTGAAAAAACTGAAGCTTAACAAAGTTAGATAATACACAGCTTCTGAATTTGAAACTGAACAGCTTGATTCCAGAATGAATTTGTTTAAATAATGTATATCAAATTATTTTATCCCAAAATGATCTAAATCCTGGCCTTAAAAAATAGTAAGTTTGAAAAGACATTTCAAAAGGCATGCATTATACACTTTTAAGAGTAAATGCCAAGACCCATGAACACTTTCTATCAATGAATAATGTAGTGAAAAATCTCAAAAATGTATAGATTGGTGTCATGGAGAGCCTGCTTTTCTAACAAGTTTATCTTTGATCAGTGATTCATTTACATAGAATCTGTCTGTGTGTCACTCCTAATGATGCACGGCGCTGCATATTTTAGAACTTGACATATGCATTCTTTTCACAAGTGACTTTTCACAGCAGCTCCATTGTCTATGAGAATGAAGAAAGCCTATCAGTAGTGCAGAAAGCCCAGTTTCTTTCTAAACTACATTAGAACAGACATTCGGGCAAGGCTAACAATCCCTCTAACCTTGCATGTGTTCAATGGACTGCCATGTTGCCTGGTCCTTTCCCTGTGGATGAAATATTCCTTTATTCAAAAGCATATTTCTACCAGGTTGCAAGCCAGGTCTCCAGCGAGATCTGTAGCTGGAGACAGGTGGAAAGCAACCACACATTGATTTCTCTCTCCCTCTCTGCCTCTATCCTTACCCCTCTCTCTAAAAATAATAAATAAAATCTTTAAAAATTTTTTAAAAGCTTGGGAGGAATGGGTGGGTGGGGAGGAGGACTGAGGGGAGCAAAAAGGGGATGGATGTAATACAACAACAATAAAATTAAAAAATATATAAAATAAAATAAGATTTTTTTTTAATTTTTAAAGCATATTTCTGGAGCTTCTGCTGTCATGCACTGTGCTAAATGTAAGAAACCCAATAGGGAATAAGCCATACATTTACAGTTGAGTGGGTAGACAGACCAAACTGTTTTTTTCATGTAAAAAAAATAATTAATATTTAAAATAAGACCAATAGGAACCTATTCTGTATTACCTATGCCTATGAAAACCTGAATGTTATTAGAATAATTAAGGAAACTCTTTCTGAAGAAACAGGATTTGGGATCATTCTAAGGAGGAGGCATGTGTATAGGGAGCTGTCTTTCATCAAAATGATCTCTGAGTGTAACTAGCATCTGGTTATTCTAATTGTCTGAAAATAGAGAGTTGACCAGGAAGCCACTTTTATTTCTGCCTCTTGGTTTTATTTCTTTCCTGTTTGTTTTTTGTTTGTTTGTTCATTTGTGGAAATATAATAGCCCTTTCTTCTTCCCTGGTTACTTATAGTCAATCAAGATGAATTGTGTTCTAATTAATCAGGGCCCCATAATATCCAGCATCATTGTTCCTAGCCTGTATGGGTTTCATAGTATCTCCACATCCAAAGATGTCTTCAGGTGGTAACTCCCCTTCAAGGCTTGAGATCTGGCATTGACTTAAAGGCATAACAGACTGACATCAGCAGAGCCTCTTCCTGGGCCATGGTCTAGAAATTGTCAGATTCCTAACTTATTTACATATTATTGACATTTTCAGATATGTGCGTCTCTTCAAATAGTTTAACAATTCCAATGACAAAGTTAAAAAATACTACTTTGCAGTGGCAAGAAACTTTGATGTTTTCGATTCCATTTCCTTTATATATTCCCTTGTTTGGTTCTCAAAATAGCTGTTTAAGATAAGCTGAACAGTTAGCACTGGCTCAAGTTTACATTTTAGAAAATGGAGTCTTGGAGGGACTAAGTAATTGGTCCAAAGTCAATATATATACCCAGGACCCCTTGAGCTTATGATATTGTCTCTAGGGTTCCCTTTTCTAAACCACACTACCAAGAAAAACTGTAAACAAGTAAGCAACATGTGACCATGACCACGAAGTGACAACCACAAATAGTGTTCACGCAGAATCTAAACCAGTGGCTACAAACTGTGGCCTGTGGGCCAGCCCACCTGAGGCCTGTTTTTGTAATGAGTTTTATTGGAACACAGCCTTGCCAACTCATCTACTTACTGTCTACCATAGCTTGTGCTGTCTTTTTGAGTAGTTAAGACAGAGACCATATGACCTGAAAAGCTTCAAATATTTACTATCTGGACCTTTATAGAAAATGTTTGCCCAACCCTGATCTAAACAATCAGAAAGTCCAAAATGTTTTCATGGTTGCATGAACTATGATGCTCAAATAAAATAAATTTAAAATTATGTTTAAAAAACTTACACATATATATGTGTAAAGTCCCTCCCAAATCACACATGATTAATCATTTAAGGCCTTTTTTTAAAAGATTTTATTTATCTAAGATTTTTTAGACAGAGGGTAAGGGAGGGAGGCAGAGAGAGAGAGAAACACCATTGCAAGTTGCCCTTCACCTGCCTACAGCTACAGACCCAGCTGGAGACCTGGCTTGCAACCTGATTATGTGCCCTGGCTGGTAATCGAACCAGCAACCCTTGGGTTTGCAGGCCAGCACCTTTCCTCTGAACCATCAATCAGGGCAAGGCCTTGTTTTTATGAAGAGCATGATGAGAGTCTATGAATGGATAACTATAGAAAACAGAAGCATATCTTACCTTGTAGGTTATTCCTTTAAAACTTTTCTGTTAAATGGTGGTCTGAAATAAATTGATTCCAAAGGGATGCTAGAAAAAGAAGCACTTTAATTTTTTTCTACTGTCAGAAAATATACCAGATAAAATATAGGGCACTGAGTGCAAATACCAGAAATTCCTCAATTAAATGCTGATTACTTCAAAGTCACTCAGGGAAAACTGATCTGGGTAATATTTTTCAGACAAACCACTAATACAAACTGGCTCATTTTATTCTATAAAAATATTTATGATTCCTACTAAGGGCAAAACACCATAGTGTATTGCTACATGCAAATTAACATGATCTTTTATTCCTGTTTTCTTTTATGAAGCACTATCATGAAAACTTTAAAATTAGTGAAAATAAGTAACATTGAGGGGAATGTTAGATATCTATTTTTTTTATTATGAGACTTCTGGAAGCCAAGGATTAAAGTGAAGTTCTAATTTTCCCTCTGCCCCCTTCCCACCCAGAGGAACCTTGAACTTCAAGGCCTGCTCCCAGCATCCCACCAGAGAGCTGAGTGCATCATTCTCAATGGACAGTTAGAATAGCTCACTTTCCCAGCCATAGAGATTGACTCTTAAGTGGGCTGCTACTTGAACAAAGTCAAATAAGAAAGCCTTTTGTGGGGAATGGATGTTGATTTTGGTAGAATGGGAGCTTTTCATTTCCTGAGGTGTGACTCTTAAAGACCTTGTACATCTAAAATGGTCACTGGGTAGAGTTTCAGTTTTACAAAATAAAAATAGTTCTGGTGGTGGATGGTGCTGATGGTTGTACAACATTATGAATATACTTAATACCACTGAACTATACATTTAAAAGTAATCAGGATAGCAAATTGTATGTGTATTTTTATGACAATGAAAATTGGAAAAATTATATGAAAATAAAATAATAAAATAAAATAAAGGGGTCATTTCCACCATGTGACAAAAACCTTTGTAAGAATGGGGTCAATTAAAGGCAAGCAGAGTAGAAAGAAATGGAGACAGATAGTATCCTGGTGGCTTCATCTAAGTGCCTATATCAAGTCCAGGTAGCAATCTGCCAGCCCTTATACTTCCCACATATGTAAGTCACTACTCCCCCTTCCGTATTCTTTTTCATAAACATACAGGCATTTGTCACGTACAACTCAAAGAATCCTGACCAATATGGAGGACAAAGACAAGTGTATGAATATAGACATTCATTCATTGAACAACTATGTATCCAATGCCTAAAGTCTGGAAACTAGACCTGTCCACCAATGAGGCAAGTGCTTTGGAAGAGCCGAGAGGGCAGGATGACTGCCAGGCAGATGGATCATGTTATTCAGAGAATATGACATGTGCTGAATGGCACTTTGTGTCAAAGAGGCTTATTCATTCAATTATTCAGCAAATAGTTCTCAATACTCACTTTGTATTCTTGGCAAGAGGAGATAATGGAAGGCGATATGAGACATCACTCCTTCCCTCGCAGACTTTCTGTCTAATACGGAAGAGAGACATCAATCAAGCAATCTAAGTATAAGTACAATGCAACTGACAAGCTAGAAAGGGAAAACATGGTATGCTATGAAAATACAAGAATGGGGATTTGATCTAGTGTAAGAGGCCAGGGTAGGTTTACAGCTGATGGCTATGTGAAGATGAGTGAGAAGAGCATATGGAAAGAGAAAATAAGTAGCAGAAGTGAAAGAAGGCTGATGTTTCTCTAGCACTGAGTGTGGGGATGGGCATGAGGGCTTGAGAGTGTAAGATAAGATTGAAGGCAAGCAGAAGCATCACCCACCTGGTCATTTTTAGAAAGGGTGACCTGGGACAAGCCCATTCTACACTTGTTTCCCATAGATCACTATTAATTGTGTCCTTTTTCTCAAGAACATCCCAGAGTGAACATTAGATTCTACAATCCTCTCAGTCAAAAACAAAATTATGCTCACCGCAATGTGATATTCTGCCCTGGATAATGGAACAGACAAAGAACCTGTCTGCAAAAAAAAAAAAAAAAAAAAAAAAAAATGAAATCCTAATAAAGTCTAGAGTTCAGCTAATAGTAATGCAATGATGCTAATAAGTTCATTTTGTCAAATGCATGACAGTAATGTAAGGTGTTAGCATTAAGTGGAAACTGGGTGAAGGATGTACAGGAATTACCTGTACTACCTTTGCAACTTCTTTATAAATTAAAAATAAAATAAATATTAAAGAAGAAAAAACTGCTTTATTTGCTACAATATATCTAAAATACTATCATTTAACATGTAATCATCATATAAGCTATTGGCATATTTTAAATTTTTGAATTAACTCTTAAAAATCCATTATGTACTTTAAATACATGTAAAAATGTGTATGTGTGTAAATGTATTTTTACATGTGTTTAGTAATATTAAAATTCATATTACTTAAAAGTAAGTCCTTTTTTTAAAAAAATTTTATTTTTATTTTTATTTTTTTAGAATGAGGAGAAGAGAGGCAGAGAAGGAGAGAGACATCAATGTATGGTTGCCTTTTTTCACCTGCCTCCAGCTACAGACCTAGCTAAAGACCTAGCTTGCAACCTGGTTATATGCCCTGGTCTGGGGAATCAAACCAGTGACCCTTGGGTTTGCAGGCTGGCACCTATCCACTGTGCCACCAGCCAGGAAGAGTAATTCTTTAAACAAATGAATTAACATAGGCATTTTGAAATAATGAAAAGAAAACTTTGTATTAATATGATTTGAGAAGCTGACAAAAGGCAGTAATTAAATGGTGAATTGTCTGAATGTGAAAGGGAAAAAATAATACACATTGGTGGTTACAGAATAGACAGGGGGTGTTAAGAATAATAAAGGAATTGGAGAAGCCAAAGAACTTATATACATGACACATGGACATGAAATAAGGGGGGCATTACTGGAGTAAATAGGGTACTGGGTGGAAGAAGGCAATGGTTGGGGGAAATTGGGACAACTGTAATAGCAAAATAAGTAAAATATATTTAAGAAGAAAAAAAAGTGCATACATAAAAAAATAAAATAAAATAAAATAAAAAAGTTTGTCTTTTCCCTGAGAAAAGAGCTAATGAAGAGGTTTGAGCATGGTGGGGTGGAATGGAGGGGAATCATCAGATCTGACTATGTCACTCTGGCCGCAGGTGGAGAACAATTGAAGTGGAATCCAAGCAACTTCAGTTGGATCAGAATGTTTTTCTCATTAGACCAGGAAGAGATTATGGCACCTTAGACCAAGAGAGAAAGGGACATGGGAGGTTCAGATTCAAGATGAGAATTTTGGGTGGATTGCATGTGGAGGTGAAAGAAAGGAAGAAATTAAAGATGACCCCTAACTTTCTGTGCATTTGACATGGGACTCAGAATCTTAGTAGACCACACACACACTTGACCCAGAGATGTGAGCAAGCCATCTGAGGGGACAAGAGGTAGATGTCCTCCTAATATGGGGCCAGGAGACAGTGAGCATGGCAATCAAGTCCTGTCATGATTGACAAGAGCAGCCAGATAGCACCTCAATGTGAGCACCATCAGAATAGCAGGTGGCTTATCGAGATACCATATCAGGTTCCTCAGAGCAAGGAAAAGCTTGGACAGAAAGTGAGGGCCCAGCGCAATCCAATTTCTATTCCTCAAGTAAGTATCCAAAATCACAGCAGAATTTGACAGTTTGGTCATGAGTCCTGATCCCTTGAGCTCCTTTAAGGGCCCCGAATTAAGGAGAAGTCTAGACCTGCACCTCTAGCATGAGATGGGGTCTATCGACCAGGAGGAGGGTGCATGAATAGAGTCATAGGCTGGTAGCTGAGAGACTCCAGAGTCCCCCTCAGATCTCTAGGAAGAGACCCCAGAACACTGGCACATAGCTGTTACTCAATATCAGTTGAAGGAAAGAACTAGATGAAACATTTTGATGTACCACCTTACCTATAAAATTAGACTAATAATGAATAACTGATAGGGTTGCATGAGGCCAGATTAGACTAAGGTGTGTGGTTCAGGGCTAGGCTCATGGAAAGTAGTAGAGAGACAGCTGCTGCTACAGGAAAGAGGCAGGGATTCTTGTCAATAGCACATGTTATTTGTGTATATTTCTCTATAGTGAATAACATGATTCCCTTAGTTAACAGTCTAATTAGATATTAGGTATACATGGGCAGTGATGGTTTCAGTTCTATGGACAAGGCCTTGGTTATATTATTCACCTTTCATTGTTGTGTCTCTGGTACCACATTGTAGACTTATTAAATACCTGACATGTAATTTTTTTATTTAGTTCCTTCCTGCAGCCTCAGACCGTCTCTCTTCAGTCTTCAGGAAAGTGGCTTTGGCAGGCTTTTGTTTTGGCTGGGCTATGTTGGAAGTAAGTGGAAAGCACTGGATGTCTCTGTCCCCAAATGGAATTCACTTACTTCAATGTCATGGTTCATCAATGACCAAAATGTGCCATGTAAGGTCCATAGCTTTCCCCCAGCACAGCAAAGCAAGGAATTACCCTTTGGGTGGGTTGTGCAAGGAGCCTGCCTGTTCCAGGAACAGCCACCTCCAGGAGAAGCAGCAGCAGCTGTGGGTGGCTCTCAATGTGGCAGCAATTCCAAGACCAGTCTTAGAGCCAGTGAAGCTCCTGAAAGGGACACCCAGTACATGGAGGCCAGGGCTGTGATTGTTGCTGCCTCTAAGGAATATGAGTTGTGCTCATTGGGAGCTGGACCCCTGCTTAATTTACCTGTCAGATAGTCTGATGGATTTATCCAGTTTTTAAATGGAAGATCAAGCTCTCCACCCTACGAGGCTTTCCCCAGCACTGGGAGCAAGCCTATCACTTGCCCAGATGGAGGTGGCTCATTCAGGACCCTTCAGCCCCACCCCATTGAGGGCTTTACTTCTACTGTGCAAATATAAGTCTTTGGAGTGGAATGTAAACATTGCCTGTTGGGCACTCAGTTTGTTTTCCCATGAAGGCTCCAAGGAGCCAAGTTGACAGTCGCCTCTAGACCATGGTCTGCTGGCATGCCCAGCAGTGGGAGCCTGGTACACCACCACCCCAGATGCCAGGCTCAGAGATACAGAGGGAGCTTACACAGGTGGAATGCTCAACCACGCCATGATTCCTCAGTTTTTATTTGTGGCTTGACTGCTGATGACAATGCTGTGCTTTCCACATGACAGTACTACTGATGACCAACCCCTGCCCCCAGGAAATTTCATCCACAGGGAAAGAAAATGGCCAGGGGCACTATTATTAATAATGAGTCACTCACATTTTCTTAAATACATGCAAAAGTAAGCAAACTAATAGATTACATAGATAATGAGGGGATGCATAATATGGAGAATAAAAGATAGTAAAGGCTGTGGGGACTCAGGAACATGTCTTGGCATTATTTAAAAAAAAAAAAAGACTGATTGATCTAGTCCCTCATTTTGAAGCTGAGGGGGCCTAAATGCCAGAAGCAATAAGCATATCAGGAGCTCAGATCTTGGTTTCTTTACCAGGTCTTTAATTAAAACGGAGGCTCCATAGAGAAATTGCTGATTTTAGGGCTGGGGTAGGAAATATACAAGATAAGTCTCGGGTATTTTTTTGTTGTGCCAGAAAGTAAGGAAGTGTTAGACATTCCAACACACACACACACACACTCATATGCACAATGAAGGAGGGACACCATAGCCAATGGAAAGAGCTCCAGTGGCCAAGGCTGGGACAATATGAGCAACAAAGGAGTAACATAGTAATGGATTATAAGCCATAGTATGAAACACATACTGATGAGCCATGCTGATATACCATATGATTGAATAAGTTAATAAATAATGGATAGGTTGATTGATAGAGACTCAGAGACTCTCATGTAGAATTCCAGATAGTTTATGCCAAGACTCTGTTCATAAGGAGATGGAATCTAACTCCCTGTTCCTGTATTGGGAGCTGAGCATAGTGACTTCCATCTGAAGAATATAGCTTGAAAAGCAGGGAGGAATTTAAAAAAGTAATTTTACATTTGAGAAACCTGGCAAATACTTCCTCAACCATGTGATCAAGGTCAACATGAGATGCTATAAATCATGTTGATAACACATATCGTTGGTATGATATGGTGAAAGCAGAACTTCACCTCTGTGGTTTTCATCCCCAACCACATTCCTCCGGCCTACTCATGGGAAAAGCAGCAGACAGATACCAATCGAGAGATATTTTACAAAAGCCCTGGTCAGTATGCCTCAAAATTGTCAAGGTCATCAGAAAGTAAAAAAAAAAAAAAAAAAAGGTCAGAAACTCTCACAGCCAAGACGAGCCTAAGAAGTTAACAACTGAATGCCATGTGGCATTCTGAAGAGGATTCTGGGGCACAAAAAAAGCCTTAAGTAAAAATTCCAAATTCTGAATGAAGTATGGACTATAGTGAATAAATAGGTATCAATATTGGCTAGTTGGTTGTGACAAATGTGCCATGCTAATGTAAGTGTTAACTGTAGAGAGTATAGAAACACTAACTTTGCAACTTTTCTGTAAATCTACAAATATTCCAAAATAAAATGGTAGGCCTCATTTAGACATTCATATTAAGCAATGACTTAAAGAGTAAGAGAGCCGGTCTTATAGATATCTTTACAATTGGCTACATAAGTGGAGGAGGCTTGCATGCTCAAGGGAGAGCAAAGAAACCACAAATGGTCAGAGGTGGAGGAGTGGGAGGATAGTGAGAGAGGAGGCCAGAGAAGATATAGGGTGGGGGTGGGGGGCTAGCATATGTATATGACCTATAAGCTACACAGGTGTATGGGTCATTGTCAGGTCTTTGCTTTTTACTCTGAATAAGGTGGGTGGCCACTGGAAAGTTTTGAGCAGAGGAACATAATCTGCCTTTTTCCTTTCAAAGAATCGCTATGGCCAATGTGACTATGAGGGGCAGATATGAAATAGCAGGCTGCTGCAGTAATTCAGGAGACAGAAAGGGTGGCTGGGGCAGGTTTACCAGGTGGATGGGTAGGTTTACCAGGTGGCTGGGTCAGGCCTACCAGTGGAGACAGTAAGAAGCAGTTATCTTCTGAGGAGACTTCAAAAGTAAAGACAACATGGTTTTCTATCAGAAAAGATGAGGGGTAACAGGAAAAGAGAAATCAAGGCAAATTCAAAAAATTTGTTACACTTGCCCTGGCCAGTGGCACAGTGGATAAGGTGCCAGCCTGTGAACCCCAAGGTCACTGGTTCGACTTCCAGTTAGGGCACATAACCAGGTCTTCAGCCAGGTCTATAGCTGGAGGCAGGTGAAAGACAACCATACATTGATGTCTCTCTCCCTCTCTGTCTCTCTAAAAATAATAAATAAATCATTAAAAAAATTTTTGTTACACTTTGTGGTATGCATTTACACCTTAACTTATAGCAAAGAAGGTTTGGGGACTTGCCGCATGTCATGAATCCATATGTTGAAGGCCATTGACAACCTACTGCCAGTTGCATTTCCTCCATTGTCCCACCCCGTGTTTGAGTTTTCCTGCCTTTGGTTGGTGTCTAAGCTGTCCCCTAGCTCTCTTGGTTCTCTGTCCCACATTAATCTGTCCAGCTCACTCCTTCAACACTGCCACCAGGGGGCTGAAACCAACCTCCCCACAAAGAATGAAACTTTGGAGGGCAAGAAGGTCTTACTAATGCAAAATTGGTCATTTCCCAGGAAGGAAATAGTAGCAACAGAACTGATATTTTTTTCCAATTACTATTTTTATAAAATTAAAACATAAAAATATTTACACAAATATACATGGCTATATGCACAAAAATGAAGATGCTTCTGAAATTGAACTGTAGGTATATATTTAGCACCACTATATCAAAATGAAAATTGTTCATTAACTACTGAGAAATGTATGTCTGAATTTGACATATAAAAAGTGATCTGAAGCATCAATGTAAAATATAAAAATGTAGAGATTGCACAAAAGGAATTTTTATAGAAATTGAAGATCACCTATATAAAATGTTGGAGAGAATGTTATTTTTGATAATGCCAGGTGATTCTAGGCTTCTTGCTCATATGTATGTGCTTCCTTTTCAGGTGCCTCACAAATTATTAGTAATAATTCATGCTTCCCAAAGGTATTTTAATACTGATCATGTTAACATAAATAAATTAATGTAGGTTGTTTAATCTAAATGTAACTTTTATATTTTGGGAAAATACAGGTAATAATACTTGGTTTTAAATTATTATAAAGATTAAGTGAGTTAAATCATTTAGCACTGTATCTGGTACTAAATGTTCAATAAATGGTGATGATTATCAGTAATAATTATTACTTGTGAAATTGAAAGCATCTTAAGATGTCCAAAAAAGACTTTCAAAACATACTACACAAACTCCTTCTAATTATAAGACTTTTCTTTAAAAAAATAAATACCATCCTTAGCATAGACTGCTTTTGCCTGTTTGGCCATGTAAGGACACAGGTTGGATCCCATCATCGTAGAAAAGGTAATAAGAGGGACAAATGTCCAGACAGTGTAAATATGGCCACCATCCCTTGACTTTAGGCATCCTCTTAGCTTGCTTCCAGATACTGTATTTTAGTAACAGGCAGCTCCTCCCAGCTTGTCTCTGGCACCAAAACTGCCTAACTATCTTTATCAGACCATATACTCCAATTTCTAATTGCCCGCCATCATATTAAGTTTAATGACCACACACCAAGTCAAGTCACCGAACACATCTGTATTCCACTTCACACCCCATTGTCTCTGCCACATAGGACGAGGCTTCCAGGAAGAAGGCAAATCTGCCCACAGATGAGCAGCCAGTCACAACACAAAGGCAGCAGGTTACTCAGCCTGCAGCAATTAATGCAAGTCTATGCTGCAGTAGGAAGGTGTTTTAATTCCAATAATAGACATCCTGTGATTGACTAATCTTTCTGTTCTTTTCTAGGTAGGTGCTTAACCCAGCGTTCCAGCAGAGGTGGTTGATGCTTCAACAAGTTGCCAACCTCAGCATATCACACTCTGCCTCCAGCAGGTTAAATGAAGAGGTGGGGAGGGAGGCTAGTCATTAAGTATATGACCTGTAAGATACACAAGTGAGTCAGGACACCTGAATGTTGTTGTAAAGTCAGTGCAGGAGGTGACCAGACAAATTTCATCCACTTATTAAAAAACGCCAATCAAGTGACAAATAGAAAACTAATCGGTGGCTGATTCTATGGTTGTTTCTGTCCTGCCTTTGACATGGTTGCCTGGAACTTCAACTTACACACCTTGCATAATGTCATAACCATGTCCCTGGCAGATTGTTTTCTTTTAAATTGTTTGTGTATGCATTTATTAGGGAGTTTTCCTGTGCTTTAGATGGCAGAAAATAAAAGTGTTGGTACAGCCACTTTGAAAAATAAATTTGAAAATGTGTCTATTCCTCAAGCCTCAGAAAGTTCAATTCTTGCTATTTATTTGAGAGAAAATTTAGCATAAGCTCACCAAGAAACATGTACACAGTTGTTCATGAGGGTACTGTTTATATTGTAAACATGATAGTAACAAAAGTTTGGAAACAATCTAAATGCTTGTTTAGGAATGGATAAATACAATTGTAGAATAATTATACCATGGAATAATACTATGTCACAGTTAAAAGAATCCAACTATATTTATCAATATAGGTGCCAAAAACATAATGCTTAATGAGAAATAAGTTTTAGCATGTACAGTCTCTACCAAATAATTATTTGTATAAACTTTAAATTTATATATTAAACAATATTTATATGTTGGTGCACATGTAGGTATCTTAAATGCCCAGTTGAAGATGGACTCTAAGGATATGCATTAGAAGTCAATTCATAGGAAGGGGATGGAACTGGGGGAAAGTCGTGGAGGGGACAGCAATACTCAAAGAATAAGGATTTGGACAATAATAACATTATGCTAATGACAGGGGAAATAACTGATTGAGTCAATCCAAATCTGTGCACCTGCAGTCCAACATGGCCACTAAATGTGAATGATGTCTTGTGAAGGGTGTGGCCTCCAGGGCAAAAACAATGCAAGGAACTCAGGCTCTGCCTGAGTTATTCCAACCACCTTACCTCCTGTGCATGCTACAGCCTGACCTCTACACATGGTTCAAGCATTGGTCCCTCTGTGACATAGCCAGTGAGAACCCTAGTTTCATGGACAGTCGGGTTACCAGGTCACTTGCATGCTACCAACACATGCAAAAAGTCTACTTACTGCCTTACCTGCCAGCACTGAAGACACCTCAATGACTACAGTAGACCTAGTTACTTACTACCAACTCACCTGTCCTGTAATGCCCAGCCCTTTTGCTAAAAAAAGAAAGAAAAGAAGGGAGGGAGGGAAGGAGAGAAGGAGGAAGGAAACATGCTTCAATTCTTCAATTTGTTGTAATTGGCCTAATATAAGCAATAATTTTTTTCTAAAAATGACTACAGTGGGTTTGCAGCCGACTTTATCCATCTTTTCAGTAATGTAGACTGAAGGCAGCTACCATCCATGTTGAGATAATTGCAGTATAAATTATTTTCAAATCCTTCTTTCTTAAAATAAAGCAGGTATGTCCTTCATATTTAAACATGACATTAATTGTGTTCACCCATAAGACAGTGTTGTGAAATGACTTTATAACACTTGTTAAAGCTTTCAATGTGTCTTTAACAGTTATACTCTTGTAAAAATAAAATAAAATAAAATGTGTTTAATTCTAGGTCCCTTAATGGAAATTTGACTGCAAATTAAATTTGTAAAGTGGAATAGTACTGATTGAAAATACTCATGATGGAGTCTGCATAGAAAAGACAGGGAATTCAGAAAAGTAATCACTGGACTGTAGCTTCTAAGTTTGCTTTCTTGTTTGTTTTTTGGTAACTTGCCATTTTACTTCACACTTTAGGTGACATTCTAGTTGGGTTTGCTCAACTCCATGTGGGCCTATGCAGAGACACGTCCTGGTAACTGGAAGGTCACATCTGAAAGCCTGCCTGTCAGTCATCTGCTCAAGCTAGCCTGCTTTCTTCTAACCATTTTATGACTCCCAACCTCATAGACTATTTCCACTAACGAAATGTTCTTTTTTTCCTAAAGTAAGTTCATTTCTTGATGGTGTCCAATAATATTAGTAGAAAAGGAGAATTAAGACTGGCACAGTTGGAAGGCAAAAGTATGACCAGCCTTAGGACAGGTGCATCTATGGCTCTTTGTGGGAAGATGAGTGAATAGCCTGTTAAAAATCAGAGTAGAACATTTTCAGCAAGACAGAACATCTGAGAAATGGTGAAATTAGTACCAATCATTAAAAACAGTAATTATCATGGTGTATCTATTTAACCACTACTTTTGAATGATAATCTAAATAACAAAGTACTATACAAATTAATATTAATTCAAATGTCTTTCAGAGTTATCAAATGCATTTCAGCAAAAAGAGGAATAGGGGTATGTTAGGATGAAAGTGTAAAAAAGAAGAGCTTAGGGTAAAAAACTCCCAAATTTTGTTTCATGCAGTCTACTTAAAATAGCTTCTTGGAGTCCACATATTCTTTATTCTTCTTGAGCTATATTCAGGTAACTTACTTCCTATTAATCATCAGCAAAAATGCACACGTGTATTTGAATAGCCTAAAATGGTTTTCACACAGAATTAGGAACTCCCTGGTCATTCCCAATTAAGCTCTCGAAATTGAAAACTTCCCGAGTTCAGTCATCACTTGCATTTAATCTTCTTCAAACAAATAAATGGCTATAATTCCATCTGTATTACAGTCAGAACTTTGTCATCTGTCACAATATAAGACAGACATATTATTAAATAATGTTAACTTTAGCCCTGGCTGGTAGCACAGTGTATAAGGCGCCGGCCTGTGAACCCAAAGGTCGCAGGTTCGATTCCCCAGCCAGGGCACATAACAAGGTTGCAAGCCAAGTCTCCAGTCAGGTCTGTGGCTGGAGGCAGGTAAAATGCAACCATACATTGATGCCTCTCTCCCTCTCTGCCTCTCTCTCTTCCCCTCTTTCTAAAAAAATAATTAAATAAAATCTTTAAAAAAAAAAATGTTAACTTTTGTCAATGTATTAATTAACAAAATTTAATAATTTTAATAAAAGCTCTTTTAAATTATTGAATGCATATAATCCCCTAATACCTTTTGGGAAGGTTGGCTGATAGTAACTAAAGGCACTTTGTTGTGCACTATCATGTCAGAAGAGGCAAGTTCCATATGTAATAGAGGAGCAAAAGATTTGGAGATCTTCAGAAATATTTGAGAGTAGGAGATTGTATTTAAGGGGAGCTGGGTGCTTTGTGGAAAGATGAAAAGTGACAAGAAGAAATTGGCAGAATAAAAAAGAAAAGGCCAATCCATAAACTTTTCTAAGTTTTAAATTGTTTGTGCTGTAACTCATCCTTCTGCTTTTTCTAGCACATCTTCAATAGATTCTACACTGACTAATGCTTGCATTTCTCTTATTAGAATGGGGAGGACATGGGTAAATAGTTTCAAGAGGAAGATTAACATTTGGGTCACCTAGAGTTTATTTCAATAGTTTCGGCTATATCCTATATATGGTATTATGCTTATTTTCCAAAAGATAATTTAAAGTCCATAATAACTAAATACCATTGTCTTTGCTTTGGCCAAATAGCACTTTATATGTATCCATGCAACAAGTTTACTTTGCATACTAACTCTTTAAAGAAAATTTAGCTATCGCTTTGAAGAATTCACTGTTGAATCAGATGTTTATCTTGTCTTTAAAAGGAACTCTCAGCACTGTTAACTATAATCCATGGTAAAATGTGAGAAACCCTGTAAGAATGGAAGGTTAAAATATTTGATCCAGGGGAAAGAGTGAAGGGGTTAGAATTTCAGTTGAATCTGAGAAGAAATTTAAAATCATCCAAAATAAGGTGAATCAAATGTGTCCAAAAAACAAAATGTGATCTACAACTCAGTATTTTATGGTGCTGATGATTACTGTGGTAAAGAATTTCAACCCCTGCAAGGCTTGTAGTCCAAAGAATAAGATTTGGATAGTAGAATAAATCTATTATGCAATCCATACTCCCCCTCCCTGACCCTAGGAAACAAATATGATATAAAGACTAGCAAGAAGAAAACCCTTATAATGGGAAGATGCTAAATGTAATGTAAACTATAGAATCTTTGACATTTTATCTTTCCTAAGGAACAGGGGTTTGGGTGGGATAACCAAATTGTTGCTAAACTATTCATAAGTTCATCTTGATGTCTCCCCTTAAGAAGAGAAACACTGAGCTAAGATCAGCCATGCTATATCTTACATAGCCACAGGCTCCCTGTGACCCAGTTAACTCATTCTCATTGAAAATATTCACTCTCTGTGCTCATCTGAAACATGATGTATTCTTTCTAAAACCATGATATTGCTCATTAAGAGTAGAGGTTGAAATGGAGAACAGGGATTTGGAGAAGCTAGAGCTAGTCATTTTTGCCCTAAATACATATAGGCTGACAATTCTATTAAGAAATATATATATATATATAGGGCCCAGGCTGGTGGCACAGTGGATAAGGTGCCAGCCTGTGAACCTGAAGGTCGCTGGTTCGATTCTGCCAGGACACATAACCAGGTTGTAAGCCAGCTCTCCAGCCAGGTCCGTAGCTGGAGGCAGGTGAAAGGCAACCATACATTGATGTCTCTATCCCTCTCTGCCTCTCTCCCTACCCCTCTCTCTAAAAATAATAAATAAAATTTTTTTAAAAAATTAATTAATTTAAAAAAGAAATATGTATATATGTCTATATATAAACTCTGTAATTTGAATTATAAAACAATAGAAAGAATTAGATGGCCCCACATGCACAAACTCCAGTTGAAAATATAACTGTAATGGGGGAGGGGTTTAAAGGGAATATTTTCCTAGCCCCACACCCAATAGTGAGCATTCAGATTTCTTTATTGCAGCTTAATATGGTGCTGTTTAGAGAAGTGTTCCCACCTCTAACAAGCCCCAAACCCTAGCCTCCAACACATCCAACTGCAAGTTAAACCTAATTACTGAATATTAATGAAGTTATCATAGGAGGAGCTAATGAGTTTTCACACATTGCCTTACTCAAAGCTGTCTGGATTTCAACAGAATTCTGCCATCTGTCATGACACCAAATATGACTGATCATTAGATAAAGAAATGATTGAGGAACTCATCCAATTAATTCTTTCTAGGCTTCCCACACTGCAAGAGCCAAACCAGCCAAGGGTAGTTTGCCACTCTCTCCAACTTCTTATTGTTCTCATTGCTCCTATATTCCTGATAATTCCATAGCCCCTTATCTTATTAGCTCTCATACTTTGCATCAGTCATGCACCCTGAACTGCAATGAAAGACATTTTAGGTCATTCAGAAGTGCCTCACAAAGTGCAAATTGCAGATAAATTTGAGCTGATAATTGAGCCCTGGCTTGCTTCCCCACAAACATACAAGCTCTCACACATTGAAGCACACATGAAGATTATAATTAGGCACTACATGACATAAAATAAGCAAGCTGGGTCAATAAATTTAAGTCTCTTATTCATTTGGATGTAACTCAGGAATAGATACTACAATAAATGATAAGCTTGGACCATGGGAATGTCTTGCCTTGAGACCAGATTAGGTCACCACTTCCACTGAATTACATGTAGTTACCAAGCCATGGGCCTATTCCTTGGACACACCTTGCTTCCACCACACTGCCATCACTGAGAACATTTTTCATGATACTACACTGTGAGAAACCACTGGAGATTTTTTTCTCTCATTTTAGGTTCCAGCAACATTTGTGTTTCTTATAAGTTACTAGCTTTTTTCTTATCTTATGAATGCTTTGAGTTGTGGAATTCATCATTTATTGCTATAAAACCTAATCCAGATGAGTCCATAATCCACATCTTCCAGGACTAACCATGGCCCTGAGAATAGGAATAGGGTGAGGCACCCAGGGCACAAGAGGCAAAGATTCACTCAGGATGCCCAACCTGCCTCCCACTAACCCTGACCCTACAGGGCCTGGCGCCATGCAGCATGGTGCTAACTTAGTTCATCTCACTTTTAATTCATCAATCATTCCCTCACTTACATGCATTTTTATCTTGTATGTGGTTTTAATACGTTATCTCTATCTTTAATCTGAAGGGTGTAAGTAGATAAAGAGCCTAAAACAAAATTGCTCCCAAAAACCTATTTACTATACTATCGGGACTTTCAAACACAATTGTGTGTCTGCCACTGGTGTTTGTAGAATGTTTGCAGGTATATGTTTCTCTGGTTGTGTTTACTTGACAAAGAAAAGACTGAACACAGTAATGTTTAACCAAGTTTAACAAAGCAGGTTCTAGAAACAGTCCACTTGGGTTCCACTTCCAGCTCCGCCATTTAATAACCATGAAATGAGAGGCAAGTGACCTAACCTCTCTATGCAATTGGACAGCCTGGAAGAAATCAATCAATTCCTGGAAACATCAAGCCCACCAACACTAAGTTATGAAGAAATAAAATGTATGAACAGACCAGTTACTAGGAAGAGGATTGAATCTATAATCAAAACCATCTCAGAAAACAAAAAGTCCAACACCAAATGAGTTCACTGGCAAATGCTATCAGACATTCAAAGAAGAACTAATACCAATATTTTTCTAACCTGGCAAAAAATTTAACAGAAGATAATATTCCCAAACTCATTTTATGAGTCCAGTGTTACCCTGATACTAAGGCAGACAAGGACTTTACAAGAAAAGCAAATGAAAAGCCAATATTCCTGGAAAACGTAGAAGTACTATCTGCAACACAATATTAGAAAGCTTTATTAAATGATATAGGTTCATACAAGACAACCTAGTGGAATTTATTCCAGAGAAGGCAAGAATGATTCAACATCTGTAAAGCAATAAAAATGGATGTCATATTTTCTTAAAAAAAAGGAAAGATAAAATTCACACAATCATTTCAAGACATGCAGAAAAAGCACTTGATGAAATTCAACACCCTTTCATGATAAAAACTCTCAACAAGCTCGACCCAGAGTGAACAGTCTCAACATAATAAAGGTAATATATGACAAGCACACAGTTAACATCACACTTAACAATGAAACACTGAAAGCTTTTGCTGTAAGACCAGGAACAATACAAGGATGTGCATTCTCAACACTTTGATTCAACATTGTAGGGGAAGTCCTGGCTAGAACAATAAGGTCACACACACGCACATGTGCACACGCACACACACACACACACACACACACACAGCAGAAGTCATCCAAACCAAAAAGGCAAAAGAAAAAACTTTCTGTTTGCAGATCACTATATATAACCCTAAAGATGCTACAAAAAACTATTAGACCTAATACGTAAATTTAGCAAAGTTGCAGGACATAAAATCAATGTACAAAAAGGAGTTGCCTTTCTATATACCAATAACAAACTATCAGGAAAAGAAATTTCAAAACAATCCCATTTACAATTGCATCAAAAATAAAATACCTACGAATACGTTTAACCAAGGAGGTGAAAAATCTGTATAGTGAAAACAATAAAACACTAATGAAAGTGATTGAAGAAGACACAAATACATAGAAAGCTATTTCTTGCTCATAGATAGAAAGAATTAATATTGTTACACTGTCCATACTACTCAAAGCAATCTACATACTAAATCTGTCAAAATTCTATGGCATTTTCACAAAAATTGAAAAAAACAATTCTAAAAGTTGTGTAATATTTGACAATGGGGGAAGGAGCATAAAATGGAATAAAAATAACCTCTTCAACAAGTGGTATTGGGAGAACTGGTCAGGGACATGCAAAAAAACAATAAAACTAGACCACCAACTTACACCATACACCAAAATAAACTCAAGAAGGATAAAAGGCTTTAACATAAGCCATGCCACCATAAAAATCTCTGAGGAAAAAATACAGGCAGTGAAATTTCAGATATCCCACGCAGCAATATTTTCACCAATATTTCTCCTACAGCAAGGGAAATAAAGGAACAAATAAACAAATAGGGTTATACCAAACTAAAAAGTTCCTACTCAGCTAAAGAAAACATCAGCACAGTGGATAAGGTGACAGCCTGTGAACCCAAAGGTTGCTAGTTCGATTCCCCAGCCAGGGCACAAAACCAGGTTGCAAACCAGATCTCCAGCCAGGTCTGTGGCTGGAGGCATGTGAAAAGCAACCAAACATTGATGTCTTTCTCCCTCTCTGCCTTTCTCCCTTCCCCTCTCTCTAAAAATAATAAATAAAATATTTTAACAAATAAATTAATAAAGCATCAGTAAAATGAAAAGGGAAACAATCATATGGGGGAATATATTTGCCAATAATACCTCAGACAAGGGTTTGATATCCAAAATATAAAAAACCTTATATGACTCAACACCAGGGAGACAGACAACCCAATTAAAAAATGGGCAAAGGACCTGAACAGACACTTCTCTGAGGAAGACATATAAAGGACCCATAGGCATAGGAAAGAATGCTCAACATCATCAGCCATCAAAGAGGTGAAAATTAAAACCACAATGAGATACCACCTCACACCTATCAGAATGGCCATCATTAATAAATCAGCAAACAAGAAGTGATGGCAAGGATGTAGAGAAAAGGGAATCCTGGTGCATTGTTAGTGGGAATGCAGAGTTGTGCAGCCAATATGGAAAACAGTATGGAGTTTCCTCAGAAATCTAAAAGTGTAACTGTCTTTTGGCCCAGCAATTCCACTGCTAGGACTATACCTGAAGAACCCTGAAACACCAATTCAGAAGAATCTGCACCACAATGTTCACAGTAGCACTATTTACAATAGCCAAGTGCTAAGTGCCCATCAGTAGATGAATGGGTCAAAAAACTTTGCTACATTTACACAATGGAATACTACACAGAAGAAAGAAAGAAGGAACTCCTACCTTTTGCGACAGCATGGATAAAACTGGAGAGTATTACGTTTAATGAAATAAGCCAGGAGGCAAAAGGCAAATACCGTATGATCTCACCTAATACAGGAAATTAATGAACAAAACCGACAGATGAGCAGAACAGAACCAGAGACATGGGAACAAGGAACAGACTGATGGTGACCTGGGGGGTGGAGGGAGGGGAAGAGAGAGAGAAAGGGAAGAGCTTAGTCAAGGAGCTAATATGAAAGACCCATGGACATGGACAATGAAGTGGGGACCGACTGCGGGAGAGGTAATAAGGTGGGTGCAGCAGTGGAGAGAAATGGGGGGAAAATGAAACAAATGTAATACAACAACAATAAATTAATTTTTAAGTCAATTTTATTTATTATTGTTGTATTACAATTGTTTCATTTTCCCCCCTTGCTCTTAAATTATGTTTTAAAAAATCATATGAAACCACAAAAGACCTCAAATAGCCAAGGAAATTGGGAGAGAACAAAACTGGAGGCATTAATTATACTTCTTGATTTCAAACTATACTACAAAGCTTTTAAAATCAAAATAATATAACATTGGCATAAAAAAAAGACACATAGGCCAATAGAACATAGTAGAGATTCCAGAAATAAATCCATGTATATATGGTCAATTAATTTACAACAAAGTAGCCAAGAATATACAAGGGGGAAAAGAAAGTCTCTTTAATAAAAGGTGCTATAAAAACTGGATATCCAGTTCATGCAAAAGAATGAACTTGAATCCTCATTTTACACTGTAGACAAAAATAAATTCAAAATGGATTAAAGACATAAATGTAAGGTTTAAAACTTTAAAATTCCAATAAGAAAATATAGTAGTAAACTTCTTGACAATGGGCTTAGCAAGAATCTCTTGGATAAGATACTCAAATTATGGGCAACACATAAGCAAAAATAAACAAGTTGGGCCTATGTCAAACTAAAAATCTTCTGCATAGCAAAACAATGGTCAACCACATAAAAGAAAACCTATGGTATGGGAAAAAAATACTTGCAATGCATGTATCTACTAATAAGAAGTTAATATTCAAAAATCAAAGTATACAAGGAACTTACCCAACTCAACAATAAAAAGTTAAAATAAAATAAAATAACCCCAAATAACCCTATTTTAAAGTGTACAGAAAAATCAAGTAGATATTTTTCCAAAGAAAGCATACAAATGTCCAACAGGTATGCAAAAATGTGCTCAACACCACGAATCATCAGGGGAATGCACATCAAAACCACAATGCAGTGTCACCTCCAGCTGTTAGGAAGTTTATTATCAAAAAAAAAAACACAAGAAAGAACAAATGCTGGCAAGAATGTTGCTGGAAATATAAACTGGTACAGCCACTGTGAAAAATGGTGTGGATGTTCCACAAGAAATTAAAAGGAGAGATAGCATATTATCCAGCAATCTCACTTCTGGGTTATTATCTAAAGGAAACAAAATCTTCATCTTAAAGAGATATTTATATTTCCAATTTTATTGCCAATTATTTCATATTGCCAATGTATGGAAAATAACCCATGTCTGTCAATGGATTAATAAATAAAGAAAATGTGATATTTTCTGGAAAGCATTATGATAAGTGAAATAAGTCAGACAGAGAAAGACAAATATTGTATTTAAATGTTAAATTAAAAAAAAAAAAAGTCACCCACATAGAAACAATGAGTAGAAAAGCAGTATGAATAAGCTCTGAGGACTGAATGGATAATATGGTAATAATGTAGGTAAATGCACCTCAATTGTGCCATTGAAATTCCCATAAAAACTTAACTGTTCTCACACACACATACAGAAAAAAAAAAAAAAACAAGAAAACAGGAAAATATGTGAGCTAATGAATGCTAGTTAGCAAGGGGAATTCTTTCATAATTTGTGTGTATATTAAATTATCAGTTTGTACACTTCAGGTGTTTTAATTTTATTAGTCAATTAAACATGAATAAAGCTGGAAAAAAAGAAGAAGAAGAAGAAGAAAACAAAATTAACTCCTCAGCATAATGGTAAATCATCTCATTCTCAACTCTCACTACCCTCACATTACATATCAATACCTGGTGAAGACAATTATTATCAACATAAAAATGTTTCTTCTCCCTCCTCTAAGCCTGAAAGATCCATGATAATAATATCTCTCTATTAGAACATACCAGAATTTTTGATGAACAGAGAAAAAACCAAACATATAAAAAGAGATTTCAATTCAATAAAAATGAGCCAATCCAAGAAGTCAACTAGTATTCCTCAACTTGAACAGACTTACTCCAATAAAAAAATAAATAAATAGAAACTGAGTTGAAAGAAACATTAAAGAGAATATTACATTGTGAATTTATATTAGGCACTAAGCAACAGCCATATCTTACATCTGGAGTAAATGACTATCTCCAGATTTAAAATTGCAATGTAGGTAATGAGACCTTCATTAGAATCACCTGAAATCTCAGTCCATTAAAGCAGAAGATACGTTCAGAGATTATTCAATAGCCAAGAATGAAGAAAGAGATGTGAAAATGATGACAGAGAAGACAGAAGGCATAGGAAAGGTAGGTAGGGACTGTGGCATGCATGCAATGACAGCTTCATGAGAAACAAAGTGAGAGGTAATTCTCAAAAGAACATGAGAAAACCTTTTCTGAGCTGAAGACAGGTTTGAGGTTTGGGTCAAAGGGGCCCAAGATTGCCAGACAAAACAAATGTAAAAAGCTATATATTCTAACGGTGTGTTTTTTATTTCAGCAATAAAGAAGACAACATTTTACATGAACATAGGATAATAAAGAGGTTTTCTACAAACAACAAGTTATTTGTTTTATATTAAAATTCTTTTCATAAGACAAACAAATGACAGAGGCAATGAAACAATGTCCACAGAGTTCTGATGAAAAATAGCTGTAATATGTGATGACTTACATGGAATCTCGTTCGGCTGATGACTTGCTGTTGAGACTCGGAAAAAAAAAAAATAGCTGTAAAATGAGAACTTTATAGCGAGATGAGAGAAGAGAAACAGAAAGATATTATTACACACTGGAAGTCTCAGAAGGTATTTTAACTATAAATGCATTGTCTGGCGGAAAATTATAACCTTAAATCATAACAGAAAACAAATACAAAACCTTAGGCATGGTGTTAATTTGTTAGGGCTTCCATTGACTTTCTGATTTAAACAGCAAAAGTATATTTTCACATGATTCTAGAGGTTAGAAGTTCAGGACTGAATTGTTGGCAGAGTTGGTTTCTTCTGAGATCTCTTTCTCCTTCCCTTATAGATGGCTGCATTAATTCCTCTGTCCTCACTTGGTCTTCCCTCTGTGCCTGCCTGTGTCCTAATCTCCTCTTCTTTCACCATTGGATTAGAGCCCACCCTAATGACCTCACTTTAACTTAATTACCTCTGTAAAGACCTTATCTCCAAATACAGAGACATTCTGAGTTACTGGAAATGGGGAGTTAGGATTTCAACATATGAGTTTGGGACACACTTCAGCCTGTAACAGGCAAAAAACTGTACACAGGAGAAAAGTTTAAGACTGCCATTTTAGTCATGAACAGATTTTTAAAGACCCACATTTTAACATTCGACTCAAAAAATTAAAAACCCTGAAATATAAATAATAATGTAAACATGTATCAGATTATCAAAAATATTTTTTAAATAAAAAACAGAGCTTTATTGGTGCCTTTTGTTTTAGACTCCAATTTACAGATAATTCTTACACAATAGAAACAACTACAGATTATAGAAATAACAGGAAAGCTGCAACCCCCGTTCAATGTGATGAGTGTCAGCCTGGCTCCTGACCCTGACAAGAAGACACTAGTGGACCAGACTGTGCTGTCTTGCTCCTCCCCATTGGCAGGCAATGCGACTTGGGAGTCACCCTAGGCCTGGCCATTTGGAAGACAGGGTCTTTAAGGCTATGGGGATTGGTTAGAAAAGGTTAGATGATCCATTCAAGGCCAATCAAGCCTTCTTTTGGGGGCACTGTTACTATAATTTTAGAAGAAGGAAAGAAAGGTAGAAAATGAAAGAAAAGAAAGAAAGAAGGAAGGAGGGAAGAAAGGGAAAGAGAGAGAGGAAGGGAGGAAAGAGGGAAGGGAGGGGGAAGGGAGGGAAGGAAGAAAGGAAGGAAGGAAGGAAGGAAGGAAGGAAGGAAGGAAGGAAGGAAGGAAGGATGGATGGAAGGGCACTCTGTCCTGACATCCAAGATGTTAAGGCAGACTAAAGTCTGGAATTAGCTATCCAGAGCTAGAACATAATTTGTAGAGTCCAGTGCAAAATTAAATTATGAGGAATTTCATGGTAATGACTACTATGAGTGAAATCATGCTCCTCAAATTTATATATTTAAGTCCTAGCCCCTAGGGTGTCAGAATGGGATTTTATATGGAAATAGGGTTATTGTAGATATAATTAGTTAAGATTAGGTCATTTGGGTGGACCCTGATTCAATGTGACCAGTGTCCTTACAAAACGGGGAAACTTGGACACAAAGGCACAGAACACCATGTGAACAGAAAAACAAGAGACCATGGTGGTGTGTCTAGAAGCCAAGGGACACCAAGGGTTGCCAGCAAACCAGCAGAAGCTAAGGAGGAGGCATGGAACATATTCTCCCTAGAAGCCTCGGAAGGAACCAACCAGGCCAACATCTTGATCTTGGATAAGAGTTCAGTTCCAGCTTCCAAAACTGTGAGGGAATCAATTGTCATTATTTAAGCCACCCAGTTTGTGGTACTTTGAAATGGAAAATGAATGCAACAATAAGAGAGTGTTCCACTAAGCACGGGCCTCTCTAAGCATGGGGCTCTGAGCCATGCCATAGACTGTGCACCCGTGAGGCCAGTCCCGCCCGCAGGCACCCGTGCTGCCAAGCCAAGTGAAGAGAGATCATCTGAGGATGAAAATCTTGCAGAAGGAAAGCACACCTGAGGGAGGGACAATGGGGAGCAACAGCCACTCTTAATACTGGGGTTTAAGCCTTACATCTAGTGTGTCACTTCAGATCTCTGCAAAGGTGATGCCATGATGGGTTAGACATGAAGACTTGCCCTGTGGAACAGCCCCTGAAGGGGAAATGGGGAGGAAGCAGGAGAGGGCAGGAAGAGCCTTCAGGCTGCACTACTGGTCTGACGCTTGATAGCAGGGAGGGAAGTAGAGAATTAGGAAGAAACCGGATTGCAGAGTAGCTCAGAACCATCCTCCTGGCCAACCTGATGGAAGCCCCAGAGCAAAGAAAGTAAATGAATCCCACAGCAGGCAGAATAGTTCAGCTCTTGTCCACCAGCCCTGCTCTGGCCAGAGCCTAAACAGTGTGACACCTCCAGAATGGCAGCAGCCAGGGGCTGTTAACCACACCAGCCCTGCCAGGTCCTCTTAGAGATCCAGGTGCTACAACTGGCTGGCCACCAGCATCCACTCCTCACATCACACAAACCACTTCTTCACACAACCAGGTTCCAACTGTATAGTTTCTACAGCTCCTTCTCCTGAGGGCAAGCAGAAAGAAGACAGTGGAATAAACAGTAGCCCCCATTCCCTGCAACTAGTGTCGGGGCCATACCTGGTGTGCATTCTCTCCCTCCTCCACTCTGTGTTTAAACTCCCCTCATCCTCAACTACTATCTCAGCTGCGGGCTGAGAGCAGATCAGGGAGAGGGTGGCCAAAACTTGAAGGCAGAGGTGGAATCCAGTGTAGCAGCAGCAGCGTCTGCCAGCTACTCTTTGCAGCAAGTTCTCTCCATGAAAGGACTCAAGTTCCCCTCGATGGATCATGGCTAGATTAACCTCTACGCATCTGTCTAGCCATACTCAAATATGTAACATGTCATCAAACACCAGTAGGGACTTACTCTAAGAATCAACAGGTATTTATTTACATTAGAAGGCATTTTAGAAGAATTCACCAAATCGCCAGGATAAAGGTAGAGAAAGATACATGCAAATCAAAATAGATGGCAGTAGTTTTAGTATTGTTTGGTACTTTTCTACATAGTCAAAAATATCAATATGCAAATTTTTTCAAGTGTATGGAAAAGATTTAACAGTTAGTTATTTTGGAGGAAAAAATGAAGAGACTTCTCTGCTGATCCTTGGCATCTAGAAATAATGTTTTCAGAGCTTACTCAGCATTATGATGTGGATAATCTCAAGAGTTTTGGCCAATCCAATTCATCAAATCTCCCAGGTCTATATACCTACCTGAACCCTGTAGTGTCTCATCAGTTAAGAATCATATGGAACATTCCCAAGGACCCCAGCATGATCTCTTTTCATTCAAGCCAGGATGGAAAGACACATCATAGTATCAAGGAGTAGTCACATTCTTAGATTAGCCAGGAGCTCTAGAATCCGGAACAATATTTCTTTCACATAAAACATAAAATAACTTATAAATTTCATTTCATTTCTGGGACTCAGCAAACTGTTCCCCTTAGGAAAAGCTTCCTCCAAACATGGTCACTCAGGCAATTTCCTACATACAGACCAACAGGACCTGGAATGGTTCACAAGCTGAATACAAGCTGAGCCACAAGAGCAAAGTAGGCACATTTAAAAATAACAATGCGGATAAGGCTAATCACGATAATCTCTCCGATGATATAAAAGGTCACTGTGACCATCAAAACCGAATACCAAATATCCCACCTGGCAAGATGCTTCCTTGGCCCCTGGGCATTTGTAATTCCAGAGACCAGCTCCACACAGGCGCCAACCCCAGCTTTCACTTGCTTACCCTCCGATGACTGCCAAAGGCTCAGGTTGCAAATCCGTTTATATTTAGAGTAACAGGTGTGTGATTCCATTCTAAATCAAGTCAGTCCCCTGCTGGTGTCCTCTTGATACACTTTAGAGAATTGGAATGAAGTCATATGGAAAAGGGCACCTGCCTGGACTTCCTCACAGGGTTGCACCTAGAACGTAGGAACAGTTGTCATGACTTTCATTCACTATCCCTTTTTTGCATAAACATGCAAGTTGTGCCAGTAGGCAGTTTCCTCCGAGAAAAAGTGTCAGAAGGTCTAGGTTTGAATGCAGCCTCATTAGAAGAGCGAGTTATCTCTTACCTGTGTGACCCGGGGACAGTTTATCATCACTAATCTTCAGTGAACCCCCACTTTAATCATGTTGGTGAATGTGCTTCATAAATGCTCAAGTACTCACTCACAAATACAAAATACTATGATGCAGGTACTCAACCCTTATGATGATTCTACATAGTTTCTACAAATGCAAACTAGCTGAATGGATGGAAATGTGTTGTGAGCAAGGTCATAAATGTCAGATATGTAACAGAATCCCAGACAGGTGCGCTTGCAGCCCCTGCCTTCAACTGTCATTTCTATTCAAGATTCTGATGAAAACAGGATGTGTGAGAATGTGGAGGCACTTGCTTATGCTGTAATGTTATTCTGCTAATGATTTGAGCTCTGATCCTTGTCTTTCTTTCATCTTAATTCTATTTAGCATGTCACAGGACATGGATAGCCTATCACCTTGTGTCATCTCTAAATGAAGTAGGTACCAACAGAAAGCTTTTTGGTGGGGAAGGAAAAGAGAGTTGGATTTCAATTTCACTTCTGTTTATGCTATATTAGGGAGGATTATGTGCTATTATTTTTTTATAGAAAAATAATCCTTGTTTCTTTTTCTTTTATGATTTTATTTATTATTTTCAGAGAGAAGGTCAGGGAAGAAGGAAGAAAGGAAGAGAAGCATTAATGTATGGTTGCCTTTCACCTGCCTCAGGCTGGAGACCTGTATTGCAACCTGGTTATGTGCCCTGACTGGGAATCGAACCAGTGACCTTTGGGTTTGCAGGCCAGTGCCAATCCACTGAGCAACACCAGCCAGGATAATCCTTATTTTTTAATAAAAAGTTTCCTGTCTATTAAGTGAATATTTCTCCCCATGTTATTTATAGAGGATCTTACTAAATAAGTGAACAAAAATCACATAGATATATGCTTTCCTAAGCGCTGGGGATGGCATGGGTACTTAGGATGCACTTAAACTGTCTTTTGTCACCTCATCCTGAATCATGTTGAAGATCTCCTTAGTTGCTCTGAAATATGGGTAAAAAGAGAAAAAAAAGTCATTCCAAATATGCTGACCCAAACAACACAAGAATCCTATCATAATAACCCAGAGGGAGGGCCTCTCATCCTCCTTCTTATAGAACAGGAATTTTTCCTGCCACATGCCTGGTCATGGATGCCAGTCCTGCTCAATTGGAAACTGCCTGGGGCACATGGTCCCAGACCCTGAAGCATTGCCTAACTTCCTGATTCTGTGTTTGAGTGAAGTTCAAACTACAGATGCTAAGGTATTAGATTTTGCAGAAGTCCAACATTTTCTCTATGGCTATCTCTGTCTCTATCTCTGTTTCATTTCAAGGTAAGGAAATTACTGATGTTATACCATAATGGAAGTGGGGGGAAAAGCTTTGTTATTTTCCCAGAAGAAAAAAATTACCAACCAGGGCAATGATATGCATAAAATAATTTGTTCGTTTTGGGGGCTTTGATTTTAAAAAAGTAAAACACATTTCTCTTGCCTATTGCTTTCTTTAAAGCAGAGATATACAATTTTTAGATTATTTAAAAAGAGTAAGTAATGAAACATCCATTTTAAGCAGACCATAACAAGCTGAGGAGGATGCTAATGAGATTGGAGGGAATAGAAGATAGATGGTAGGGAAAAAATAAGATGGGCAGGTTGAAAGTCAATAAATAGAGAGAGCAGATAATGAAGAGGAAGACATGAAAGCAAATAGGAATAGACAGAAGGATACTTCAAGAGAGGAGGAAGAAAGTGAGAGAGAAGAAGGGAGGGAGGAAGGAAGGAAAAAGGGAGGGTTTTGAGTGGAGTGTGCTCATTAGGGGTAAAATACTCAATTGCATCCAGGCTGCTTGTGCCCTGTGACTACACCGGCCATAATGATTGTTAATAATAACATTCAGTAAAGCTTTACTATCACCCAGATATTATTCCAAGTACTTTTGATGTGATTTTCATCACAGTGTCATGAGTTCATCTCTATTGTTATAATCATAGCCATCACCCTCAGACAGGAGAGATCTGCACTGCCCAACCCATTGTTAACAATGGCAGAGACAGGATTCTAACTCAGGGAGACTCCACCACGGGACCACCTGCTGCCAAGCACCTGAAGGGGCCTCTCTTAGGTACCATGTTGACCATTAACCAGTTTCACCATTTGCTGAGCTTTACTCGCCTCACAGAAATTAAAAGCAAACTGCAAGAGCCCATTTTAGTCTTAAAGTTTTTCTTCCATAATATTTCAAAAGTGTACTTTAGAAGTTTACAGATGTTTGGCAATTTTCTAGCTATGTTTTAACTTTATTGTTTTACTGAGAGTGATTAGAATTGCATTATTCCTTGTTAAGCAGAGATTTAATTAAAACTAGCATTTATTTCTGCTTATGATCAAATTCTTGTTTTATGATCTAATTTAGACTAAATAAAAAATAATAAGAGAGGAAAATTCTGTGAAAGCTAAGAATACATGTTAGGTGTATATAACAATGCAACACTGTGTATATCAATAAATATTTAATAAATGAAATTGATTAGTTATTGCTTGGTAACAATCTTTACCTTGCTTCCAGCAGACCTCTGGAAGTCTCTTCTAAAAGCACTCATCTATGGAATAATGGTTTCTACATGACATCATCAAAAATTTTTTAAATGTCATTCATGTTCTAAAAGTCTGCTGAAATTAAGCTTGGGATTCATTCAGAAAAAAAGAAAAATTAATTTTAAGTACTTTAAACAGAGGTGTGTTAATAGAAGAAATTAATTCTTTAAAGAGACGTTGGACAAAAATGAGACAGAGTGGAAAAAGGAGAGGCAAAGAGGAAATGGGGCTGATAACCACTGAGCAGAATAATGCATGGCTTGTGGGTGAGATTTCACAGCCTTTATCAGCTGCCAAGATGTGAGAGGTGCTGTTGAGCTCCAGAGAGCAAATATAGGAGGGAAGTGAGGGGCTGAGTGACCCTTTAGATTTAATCTGTATAGACGGTACCTAACTGAGGTGGTTCCTATAGCAGAAAAGTACACCATTCTTGTCCATCAACCTGAAATCTCTTGATCTGTCTTTATAACAAGCCAACAAAAACCAACTCTTATACCAAAAAATAAAGAAAACAGAGGAATTTGAATAGAGCCATTCAGTAATTACTTAAGTGTTAAAAAATAAAAATAGTGTTCATTCTCCACCATTCATGGGAGTTATTTAAACGTCTCTTTGTTCTATTGTTTTTTTCTATGTTTATTTTTTTAACACAGTCTTTAATAATATCAATGTCATTTTGATTTACCTCCAACAACTACTTTGGAAATGTAGTGATTTATGATGCTTCCTTTAAATTATAAAGATAATAATGTACATTGGTCCTTTAATGACTGGTGGACTTAATTATTGAATGGGGGTTGTTAAGTTAGAAAAGAGTTCATTAAAGAACAACGCCAATTTTAAAGGGCCACCCAGACTCTAAGAATATCATATTAAGTCACTTATGGCAGACAGAGGTGATGTTCACAAGTTTTATTATAGCTATTACAGATAGCAGTTATTTCAACGAGGTTGCTTTATTCTGATCCCTGCAATCAATTTTGAGGTCTTTGGCACTTATTTTTATGTATTCATTCAGAAAGAAATGAGATAGCTTAACAGTAGCATATATTTCAGTTTTCATTTATTATATTGAAAACGCAGGTACTTTGACTTGCATTGCTTGTTTGAAGAGGGGGGTAGCCCATCAGGATTGGCCTGAGCTTTATGTTAGGTAAAACAGTGACATTTTGAAAAATTAACAAGTGTGATCTAAAAGTTTAGCTGAATTACATTAATTTTGATCAAATGCCAAATGTCATCAACCGCCAATCTGATTGCACCAAGGCTCAGGATGATGGTGATACATTTAGATAGCACTAACCAAGCAAATCTTGTCCAGCCACACAGCAGGGGGTCTGTTGGGCTCATGGGTTGAAAACCCAAAAAACAACTTAGCTCCTTAGAGGTGTCAGTGCTCTGAGCCTCCTGATGTACAGGTTCATACTGAGAGTCCTCTTCCATGGATGCAGAAGAGGACCTTCCTTCTCCCCTCTTTGGCAGCTCTTAACCTCTGTCATTAAATACATTTGAGTCCATGGGTCAGCAAAGGTTCCATTAGCTCATGAAAGTCATTTAAGAGCAATAGCCACCATTGGAAAGTTAGGTTCAAGGATCACTTTCCCTGATAGACTGTCCATCAGCAAATAGGCAACATTAATAAGGTTAGATTTACAACAAGTCAGCCTCAATGACATACAATGGCTGTGACATTTAGCTCTCAAACATTACTTGGAAGCAGCATAAACACAGTTAAAGACAGGTAGCCTTAATCATTCATTAAGTGCAAAATTTTGAAGCAGATCAGTTACCTTATAAAATAAAAATAATAACAGTGCCTATATCAAAGAGTAATCGCAAGGATTAAATAAGTTAAAATCTCTAAAGAGCTTAGAATGATGCTTGACATGTACAAAGCACAACATATGTGTTTGTTATAAAATCAATTCCTTTCTTGAACCAGGAAGTCACTCCCAACTCTATACACAAAACACACATAAGCTCCAAGGCTAAAGCTGTAAATCTTTCTGAGAAAGAAAATCACAGACTCCCAGAACCTTAATTTCAGAATCATCCCATTGCTTCCAGACATTGCCTAATTAATTCTTCCAGAACAACCCAGAAAGAGTTGATGCAAATAAATTACAGAAGAGACTGCTGTTCTACAGGTAGATCAAGTGTTTTCCCTGAGACGACCCAAGAACTCAACTGCCTCCATATTGATTGCTCTTCTAGACTCAGTTGCAATTAGGCCCAAAGCAATGCTAAATTAATAAGAAATTTAAAAACCCATTGAAGAAGTGAGACCACATGTAGAGAAATAAACCCACTGTACAAAGGTTACACAACTTTAGAAATTGGATCTTTCCCTCTGACTGCTTCAGGAAACTCACAAAATAAGTACTGCTGAATGGACTTAATTTTCCGTTCAAATTCCCTTAATGAACAGAGAACTAAAACATGCAGCTGGCTTTAAAACAATAAGCAGTTATGCATGCAAGTTTCATTTAAATTGCTACTAATATGACCTTACTCTGCCAGGCCAGGAAAGGAAATATGTGAATGAGATGGGTCTAAGAGAGTGGACAGCTACAAGGTTCCCTGTTTTGTGAATGGCCCGCTGGACCCAGGTGCATATAGGGAGGATGTGGCTGTGAGAAAAGGTCCAGGTGGGAGAGATAGACACCTTCAGCTCCCACTTTCAGCTCCAAACATAGTACCTATGAGTTTCAAAAACAACCATATTTCTGTGTAAATGTTTCTTCATGCTAACATGTGTTTGTGTAGTC
Organism: Noctilio leporinus; assembly: GCA_004026585.1. Taxonomy (NCBI): domain Eukaryota; kingdom Metazoa; phylum Chordata; class Mammalia; order Chiroptera; family Noctilionidae; genus Noctilio; species Noctilio leporinus. Next base: position 22,299 of record PVIW01006668.1, on the reverse strand, counting down.
ATCCTTGAACTTGACTCAGTTCAACATCGTAAGTAGCTTATGGGGGAAGAGAGGGAGGGAAGTGGATTTTCAGCCATTTCCAAGTTAAGGCATGGCTTGTAAAAGAAACTGAACGAGTATATTATATTTTCCCCTGATACCCACGCAATGTATCCTTATTGTACAAAATTAGAAAAAAACTATACATACAGAAAAAAATCAAATTCATGATACAATTCACTCACTCCACTGTACCTAAGTATCATGGTCTATATCATTAAGCCCCACCATTTCCTAGGTCTATGAATTCATATACATTTCAAAATGTATATCCAAACATATAGCTTTTTAGCCCAGTTTATATGCTTTGTTATAGTATGAGTATTTTCCTATATCCATAAATATTCTTTATACATTTTGATTATTTGGCTCTACCATGATTTTTCTAATGACATAAATCATATATCTATTCAATTACTTACTAATACAGTTGCTTCTGTTACTTTCCAAAATTAATAATATAGATATTTGTGGATCTTTATGAACTTCTGTTATTATTTCCTCATGAAAATTTTCTAGAAGTGAAAATCCTGTATCAAAATGTATCAGTATTTTAAAGCACTTCATATATAATATTGTGTTCTGCCTTCTCTAGTTTTTGTTATTTGAACATTAGCCCTTTTCTCTAAAATAAAAAGGTTTTGCATTTATTAAGTCAACTATTTTCTGCTTAATTCATAAATTTTGCTTTCATCTGCTTTATATCATATCTTATGGAAAATCTTATGTTGTTGTTTTCTTAAGGATGAAGCAGTTTTTCTCTACTCTTTATATAGAAAACAATGATATGCACTTTAAATGTAATTTCTTATTCAGCCTTGGCAAAAACTCAGCAAATACCATAGATAGCTCCATTTTCCAAATGAGAAAATGGGCTCAAATAAGTCAAACAATTTCCAAACTTTAAAGAGCTAGTAAATGATAAAATCCTGGCTTGACCTCACCACACTATGCGAATGGAAAAACCCAGAGCATCCTTATCTGGGAGAACAGACCTTATCTGGGAGAACACATCCCCAGATATGGGAAGCCCTGTTCTCTCTCAGGTGGAGAATAATCTGTCTGTTCTACACAGGACAATGTTTTCTGCTTTATTTCTCCAAATGATAGCAAACTTTCACAGAAAATTCAATACCAATTTCTAATATTATTATATGAGGAAATGTATCAGGGAATTTCTGTTGCAATTTGAATTCTTATGTACATGACAGGAATCGTTGGAAAGACCACATTTATTTTTGTCCTTCCCTTTGTCTGCAACGCTTTTGCTCTGTTTTTCACATGGCTAACTTACATTGCCTTTTCCACAATCACTCTCCTCCAATGGCCTTCCTTCTCTGAAACCCCTCTGAACATTCTGCTGTGTTCCCCAAGCACCATGCATGCTCTTCCTGGAAGCTCTACTGGAAGACCTTCTGTTAGAGGAATTTTATAAGTTATAAAAAAGAAATGGGGAGCCTTCTGTTTAGAATTGCAGTATTTCTTCATGAGATTCAGCAACTTATCAAGAGAAATGAAAACCTGTCTTTTAAGCAAAAAAACAGCTGTTGTCATTTGGGCTTACAAACAACATCCTTCTATCAGTTCAGACACAGGACTGGTAATAATATAATCCACGAGTGAACAGGGCACAGCAGCAACAGACACCCCTTTCTGTGGGTGTATAAAGAATGGCACCCCCCCCCCCCATTCACGGGAATGGATTTGGAAAGCCACCTACCTGATGAGACGATACATTGAGGTCCATAAAGGTGATGTTCTACTTTATCCTCAAAGAGCTCCACTCCACTTAGTCGCCAATCATTCTAATGGCCACTTGACCACCACCAGATGTGGACAGAGAAATTATATCCATGCCAACAGTTTGGCTCCAGGATAAACAAGGAAGCCCTCTCTTGCCTTTTTCTTTCCCAGTTCAGCCATGGCACAGATCCTTGGCTTAACTTGGCAAATCCCATTTTTCCCAACAGAGGCTAGAAACTGCAGCAAAAAGAATGGATAGCACCGCTCCCTCCTAAAGGCCCTTTGTACGACTCAGGCTGCTTCAGGTGGGTGCCACCTGCATGGTGCCTTCAGGCATTGACTTCTCTGCTGCAGAAGGAAAATAGACCCTCACCTATCTCCACACCCCCATGGAAACAATCAAAAGGGTCTCACCAACTTTGCAAGCTAATGTCACTACTCTGCTGTGTGTGTTGACAGATATCACCTCTGTCTGCACAAGCCCTGCTTTTCAGAACAACAGTGAGATGGTGAGAGCAACTGTCAGGGCAGACGCAGAAGGATTAGGAAGGCAGTTTGAGGGACCATGTCAGAGGACACCAGAGATCTGACACAGCCTGTCAGAGCTGCAGGGACAAAGGATGGCCAATATTAACACCAGGCACACTATGTGCCCCTGGACAGAAGGCAAAGGACAGTGCTGTGTGCACACTGCAGCAAAGCTGGCATTCACAGAGACCAGGCCAGTGACTCTGCTGTCCTTGCTGTCTGTGGGTGGCATTGTTGGTCTCCCCCTCCATTTTCACAAGTCTTTTGGTTGCAAGTAACAGAAACTACAATTTAAACTTGCTCAAGCCAAGAAGAAGAAGAAGAAGAAGAAGAAGAAGAAGAAGAAGAAGAAGAAGAAGAAAGAAAGAAAGAAAGAAAGAAAGAAAGAAAGAAAGAAAGAAAGAAAGAAAGAAAGAAAGAAAGAAGGAAGGAAGGAAGGAAGGAAGGAAGGAAGGAAGGAAGGAAGGAAGGAAGGAAGGAAGGAAGGAAGAAAAAGGAAGGAAGGAAGGAAGGAAGGAAGGAAGGAAGGAAGAAGGAAGGGAGGAGGAAGGAAGGAAGGAAGGAAGGGAATGAAAGAAAGAAAGAAAGAAAGAAAGAAAGAAAGAAAGAAAGAAAGAGAGAGAGAAAGAAAAGGAAAAGCAGAGGAGAATGTAGGGGTGGGGCTCATTCAACTGAAAAGTCCAGAATGGGGGTTGGATTTGGGACACAAATGACATCATTATGGTTCAGGCTTATTCACCATCCTTGGTTCTTATTTCCTCTGTGTGGGATCCACTCTCAGCCAGGATCTTTCCTTTGCATGCAAGTAAGACCTTCAGGAGTTATAGCTTATATTCTTAGCTATCTACAGAAAACAATAGTATTTTTTTTCTCTAATATGCTTAAGGGAAAACATAGACTTGAAACACCTTGGTTTGAGTAGTCTCCTATGTGTACCAGGAGCTCTGCTCACACCAAATGGATCCAATGAAAAGAGAACATTGATACCAGAAGGAAAGCTGGATTATAGAAATGCAAAACTAACAGCACAAACTTTGGTCAGGTCACTGTGGTTTGAGGATGAGCTGACATGACAAGTTTAGAGAACATTTTTCTGGCTGTTTGACCAGGTATCTCATCTTGGTCTTTTGTAGAACTCCCAATCAGAGGGATGTTAGCCAATCAGATCCACTATCTTGGGAAATGTAAATTTTAGCTTGGAAACACAAGTGATTGGAGCTGATCATCTCATAGGAAAGCTCTAAATGAGATGGCCTAGACAGTCTGTTTCTAAGCTACCCAAGATTTCTTGGAGGCCTGAGACCCAACCCTTTTAGATGCCTAGCCATTCAATTCTTCCTTCCATTCTGTGGTCTATTCAGTGTATACAAATAGTTTTCTTTCATTGCTTATATCACTTAAGGCCAATTTCTGTTGAGTTCATCCCTAGAATCTGACTTCATAGTCTTCTCCTCTGAGTCTCTGTGTCCTCTTCTCTTCCTGTGAGAATAGTAGATACTGTATTTAGAGCCTACCCTAAGCCAGTATGATTATACCCCAAGGCCCTGTTTCCATATAAAGCCACATTCTGAGGTTCCTGGTGGACTTGAATATTTGGGGTATACTATGTAACCCACCACATAACTTAATATGTAATTAGAAACTAAATGAGACCAGGGACAAGAAAGAATAGATCTATGAGTGGATAAAAAGGAGTTTAAGCTAGACTATGAACTATAGTAGTTTTCTTATGCTATATAATAAATTGCCACAAAACTGAGGTGTTTAAAACAATATCCACTTAATATCTCAAACTTCTGTAGGTCAGAATTCCAAGCATGGTATAGCTAGATTCTCTACCCATGGTCTCAGAAGCTGAAATTCAGGTGTCAGCCAGGCTTAGTTCTAGATTGGAGTCTTTGAGAAACAATCACTTATAAACTCTAGTGAGAGGGTTGGAAGAAATCAGTTCCTAGTGATTGTAGGGCTGAAATTCCCTGTTTCTTTTGGCTGACTGTTGGGGATTGGGCTCAACTCTTAGAGACTATCCACATTCTTATCACAACATACCCTCCTTCTTTAAAGCCAGTAAAAGAAAATCTTTGTGTTGACTCTCCATGATGCAAGTCTCTTTCTTCCAGAAAATCTTAGTCTTTTTTTGAGGTTTACCAGATTGGGTTAGGCTCACCAAGGTGAGGCTCTACATCTGAATGTCCACCACCTATGTGCAACCTTCACTATATTTGCAAAATCCCTTCTCAGCAGCACCTACATTAGTGTTTCATTGAATAACTAGAGATAGGTGTATGTATATATTCTGTGGCAAGAGCTTTAAGGGGCATCTTAGAATTCCACTACCACAGTGGGTCAGGGAAAGCTTGCCTTCACAAGTGGAGCTGGACCTATAAGATGCCTTAGCTAGACAAGGAGGGAAAAAAAGCATGGTAGACAGAATCAAGAGGAAAGAGGGAATCTGTTCTTCTGGAATGTAGAAGAAGCCCATATGGCAAGAGGACAGAAAATGAGGTGAAACCTGAGAAAGGTGTGGGTGGAAAACCTGGGCTACGTCATCCAGGGCCACGTAGGCCACAAGAGGTCTTGAGTCCTGCCCTCTGGGGGAGCCAATTTAGAGCCACAGGCAGAGGGAGACTATTTCTCAGACATTTATAAAATCTGAGATTCAGGTAAAAGCCAAATTTACAGAGGTGAGAGTCAAAATATTTACTAACTGATTAGACAGGAACACCAGCCTGGGCCCTGCTTCCTTCTGCAGGTCCTGGATGCAATGCTGTTAACCCGGTGGTTGCTGGTTTGTAAGGAAGTCCAAGGGGTTCTATGGAGGGAACAGTGGAGAGGTGATCATGCCAGGTCTGTCCCGAAAGTATCCACCATACAATGTCTATTGACATTGGCTCAATACTTTAGCAGCAGATCTTGTATGCTCTCACACAACTGGAACAGTTCTGAGAGTGCTAGAGGACACTGTATTAATCACACCCAGGTAACAGATGGAAATCAGGAATATCCCAACATAAGCAGAAATAGCAGTCCCCTCAATCTTTTGGAACCTCAAGACAGTGACTATTCACCAACTAAAATGAAAAACATAAAGGAACCATGGACATGGACAATAGGTGGGATTGACTTTGTGGGGAATGGGAGGGTAGGGAGGGAGACAGAGGGGAGCAAAAAGAGGATGGATGTAATACAACAACAAAAAAATTTAAAAAACAATTTAAACATTTTAATATAGCAAAGCCTTATTCTTGCCTATTGACAACATATCAGCACTATGTACTCAAAGTTAATAGATTTGAATTCAGTCACTAATCTGACACTAATTGTCACTCTGGGAAATTGTTCTCATACCTCAATTTCCCCTACTTTGAAAGTAAGTTTATTGCTGTTTCTCCTTAATTCATTCCATGTGAATTCCATTTCAATGGATTTATGTCTAAGCATTTCTTTCTTTTTCAATGTGTAAATTGCAAAAGATTTCCTGTGGCTTTCCATTGTGATAGCACTGGGGAGAAATTCGATAAGACAAATAAAAATTCCTGAAGGAACAATAGTGAGAATTGTGCTGAAATACTGTAGAAGGTCTGAGGTAGTTTAATCCTAGAGCTTAAAGCCCTGGACCATGTCTTCAATTCCTGTCACAAAGACCCTTCTCTGTGGGAAGTCAACCAGCTGCTGCTCAGCTCTGCTCTGGGAGGAGAAGAGGAAAATCTCCACTGATTCCACCAGGGAGCATTTCTCACCCTTCCCCATCTACCAGCATTTTACCCATTCCTCAGAGCCCACCTCAAATCCCATATCCTTGGGAATTCTTAACTCATGACACCAGCTAGTGACTCTTAATCTCTCAAGTTACAGAATTTGTCTTTTGTACACATCACACTATAAGTATTTTATCACATAATGCCCTGTTCAATAAGTGCCTGTTTTTCACAATGTCACAATTCTGTATGGCTTCTCACAATGAAATCCTAGAGTATAACAAATTGTGCTAATCAGCTTGAGCCCCTCACTTTGGGAGGCCCTCAACTGCTGCTGCTGCTGGGACCAGGTGGCTAAAGTTTCACATGACAGAAATGGAGGGTAAGAGCTGCCAGCTGGTTGGAGACCAATCTGTGTCTGGAGAACAGTTGTCAGCACATCCTAGGGACCCTTCCACATTCATCATTCAGATATGCTGGCTTTCCTTCCTTTGCCTTCAAACCTACCCTTGAAACTCATCTCAACTGTAATATTTCCTAAAGAACCTGGGGCAACTCACCTGGTGGTATCCCTATGCCCAAAAGCCTTCAGGAACACCCCTACGTATTTCAAACTCTAAAGCAGTGTTGGCAATGTTTCTGCACATGGACAGATAGTAAATAGTGGATAGTAAATAGTTTTGACTTGTAGGGCTTATGGTATCCATAGAAGTGACTCAGCTCTGACTTTGTAGTGAGAAACCACCTTAGAAAGATGATATGAAAACCAATGAGTATGGCTTTCTCCAATAAAACTTTATTGGCAAAGACAGCAGGCTGGCTTTAGCCCATAGGCCATAGTTTGCTATTCTAATTTAACTTAGTATCCTACTAGGATGGAAGCATGTAAAGTTCAAACTACCCAATGCAACAAGTGCTTTAATTTTATATTTTTGACCTCTTTCCCCACACACATACATTAGGTCCCGAGTTTCTCAATGATAGTTAACTATAAATTTTATAGGGTGGCTCAAAAGTCCAGCCTCATAGGAAAAGAATGTACGCATTTCTACTATAATTCATATTTTCCTATTTCTACAAAGCTTAGTGCCTCTAATGACGGAAAAAGTAATGCAAATAATTCTTATCCCTGGAGCCATTTGAAAATACAAACATATGTAGAGAAAATTGCAAGGTTTGAGCATTTGTTGCAGCATATTAGGGTTGGCTGACTAATCATGCCAGAATTTGTGTGAATGAAAGCCTTGTTTTGTTGTCTTTTTAATAGTATTTTCCCATGATGGCTGGAGTTATAGGACAATCTGAATTTCTTTTCTATCAAAGTGGCTGGCATGGATTCTAGATTTCAGTAAGTTCTTCTTACTAGATTATAATAAAAAAATAAATGTTGGATCTCTGCTGGACCACCTCAGAGTCAGAAAACCTTCATGTTCTTCCCCCCTTGGTAGGAGTCTGGGAGTCAGTGTAAGTGAATCGCTGACTCTTCATCAAAGCCTCCAATGACTTGGCCACTAAATCCATCAGCTGAAACAACCCAAGGCCTAACCTTGGAGAGATTTGCTGGTAAAGAAGCTCAGAATCCTAACGGTCCAGTAAGCCCAATGACTTCTTCCTCTTCATATGATGTTGTCCTATTTAATCTCTTCCACCATTGTTGGTCTATATATTTTTGTCCTTTTATTCTTTTCTTGCAGATACTAACTTTTTTTTTACTTTTTCTCGACCTTTTCACCCCACATTACCTAATGCTTATGAGTTGCCTTATTCTGCACCAAAAAGGAGTGATGCACCACTTTAAGGTCTTCCTTCAAAATCCTGGCTATGCTTCAACCTTTTTATCATAATTATGCATGTGTTAAAATCCTCTATAATGATTAACATCAAGGCTGGTGCACAATTTATGGGGAAGAGCATGAGGGTCTGAGCTGCATCTTGATGTAACAGCTGAAGAGAATCCATTAGTCACTAATTACTCACTCAACTGGGCCTTCCATGTGGGGGCTACTTGGTTCCAGGGTCAGAGTTGAGACATCTGAGTCACCTTTGACAATCCAGGCATAGCTCTTCCTGCCGGCGAGCAGTCCAAAGATAAAGTCTAAAATCAGCACAGCAGCATTTTCAAACATGAAACACACAGGCCAAAGCACTCCGAACTCCCTGTGGGAAGAAAAGTTTCTGAGGTCAAATAGGTTTTCTTTTGAACCATAGAAATTATGTTTCCTTGAAAGACGTAGGAGAAGTTGTAATATGAAAAGAATTCCATAAATAAAGGTTGTTAAAATGCCAGAAAATCGTCAAATGATAGTCATACAAAACAGAAACCTTGTTGCATTTTCAAACAAGCTTCCTTCACCTTAATGGGAAAAACATGTTCATGAAGCCCATGGGCCCAATTCTACTTTCAGTCAAAAATCCAAAATCCCTGCTTAAGTCCATGAAGCATGTGGGGAGTGGGGGGGGGGGGTGGCATTGTGGTGTTTTCACGGTAATGGAAGAGGACAGCGATGAACAAAGGAGTAAGATGTTTTAGCGGAGGGTTAGGACCTGGAATGAGAACCAGCCTCTATTCAGCAAATACTCTTCACGCCATAAGGACCACATTCAAGCTAGTCAAGGCCAGTACTCATTCTGACTGGTCGATACTTATGCACTGAAGTCATTGCTATCTTTAATATCATATCCAATAAGGGTCTTCTAAAATGTTCCAACAGCCTCAAGCCTAATTCAGCAACCAAGTTAAATTTTCTAGAAAGAGTCTCCAAAAAAGCTCTTAATTTAAAGAGAATTCATAAATTACTTTATGGAGACTATTTTCTATCTTTTTTTTTTTCTGAATCATATATCCATTATATTTCTCTTACATTGTTATGGATCACAAAAAATAAATCAAAATAAATCATTGAGTATTGGATGGTTAAATGCCAATAACATTTAAAAATTTAGATGCATGACCAAAAAAGATAGTTTGTAGTAGTCATTTGCTATTCCATTTAGTACTATTAGCAGTATTATATCAATTCATGCAATGAAAATTTATATTTGAAGAACTGATCTGTTCTAAGAACGAGAAACATGTTGTCATATATTCAGAATTGCTGCTACTAAGATTCTAAGTCTCTAAGTAGCTCATTCAAAAAAGGGATGTTTGATGGTTTAACATAAACAGATGGAAAAATGGCAAAGAGTCCTCTAAACTAGGCATGACAAGGAATCAGGTCTGAAACATAGTCCCTTCTTCCAAATCTCACTGCAGTTTGAGTCCCTGTTATCATGCCTCTCTGCTTGCTGGTTACATGGCCACAAACAGATCTAAAGTCACACATCCTTACAGCCTTTGGCCAAAGAGTAAAGATGGCTCTCTCTTTTCAGCTTCAGTTGTTAGTATTTGGGGAAAAGATGTGGACTGGCCTGAATATTCTCTCATTTTTTAAGTGTTACATTTGAAGAGCACCAAGAAGACTGTTTTCTGTCTTAACATGTGACATTTAACCATTATGTACATTTAACTTTTAAAAAGTCTGGATTCATTGGTAAATAGTCATTTACCATTTATCATTTAAAAATACAGTCTACGATATTCAATAAGGATGCAGTGAAATAGAAGACCTATCTGGAGGGGGCAGAATGCCAGAGTTCGAGTGTATAGCTCTTGGATCCAGAACTCCTGGGCTTGTATCTGGTACAGGTGCTTATTGGACAGGTGACTCTGGGACAGGTACTTACCCTCTCTAAGCCTCAGAGTCTTCAGATGTGAGATAATGGTGATGCTTAACCAGAAAAAAGGTTTATAAGTATTAAATTTCAAATCAATATTTGACACAGTCAGGCAGTCATCAAAGTTTCACGCTAAGTTAACTCTGTTCTTTTATTACCAAACATAGTATTAAATCATTGATCTAAATGAGCCAGTCAAAGTCAATGAGAATATTCCCCTCCAGAATAAAATTTATCCATGTTTAGCAGGTTTATGATGCCATTATATTCTCTTTTTCAACTTTTATTTTATTGTTGTTGTACTACATTTATCCCATTTTTTTCACTGCTCTCCCCTGCTCCACCCTCCCCATACCCTCTCCCATAGTCAATCTCATATGTTGTCCATGTTTATGGGTCATCCATGCTAGTTCCTAGACTAAACAGTTCACCTTCTTTGTACTTTCTTCCCCTCCTCCCTCCCCTCTGCACACTGGAAGTCTGTTCCTTGTTTCCATGTCTCTGGTTCTGTTTTCCCTGTTTGTTTTGTTCATTAGTCTCCTGTATTGGGTGAGATCTTACGGTACTTGTCTTTCACTGACTGGCTTATTTCACTAAGTGTAATACTCTCCAGTCCTATCCATGTTGTTACAAAAGGCAGGGAAGTCTTCTTTCTTTCTGTTATTTAGTATTCCATTGTGAAAATGTACCAAAATTTTTTGATCCATTCATCCACATTGATGGGCACTTAGGCAGGCTATTTCCAGCACTTGGCTATTAAAAATACCACTGCTATGAACATAAGGGTGCATAGGTTCTTCTGAATTGGTATTTCATGGTTCTTTGGGTATAATCCTAATAGTGGAATTGCTGAGTCAAAAGGCAGTTCCATGGAGACAGACAGCCCAATTAAAAACTGGGCAAAGACCTTAAAGACACTTCTCTGAGGAGGACATACAGAAGGCCCATAGGTATATGAAAGGATGCTCAACATCACTAGCCATCAGAAAGATGTAACTTAAAACCACAATGTGATGTCACCTCACACCTGTTAGAATCACCATTATAAACAAGTCAACAAACAACAAGTGCTAGTGAGGATGTGGGGATAAAGAATCCCTGGTGCATTGTTGTTGGGAATGAAGACTGGTGGAAGACAGTATGGGATTTCCTCAAAAAAAATAAATAAATAAAGCCCATTGTATTCTGATTCCACATCATCTCCCACTAGCCACCTCACAAGACCACATCAGACTACTGGCTTTTCTATGTACTCCAAGCATCTGGCCTTTTGCATATAAGTTTCCTCTGCCAACACTGTCCTCCCATCATGCCCACTTTCCCAAGAACATTTTGATGTATCTTTGAGGTTTTAGCTCCTGTGACTGCCTCTGGCTTCCCTAAGGAAGTGTGGATTTCTTCCCCCAATTAATCTGCCTCAATTATAATCATCATCTTGCATTATAATTGTTAAGACATTCATATCATTCTACTAGAACATAAAAAGAGACAGTTTCTCATTTAATTTTTATATTTTCCTAGATCCAACAATGGCCAAAATATACCAGAGTTTAATAAATGCTATTGAATAAAGGGGGAGACTCATTTTTTTTTTTTTTTTTGTCTCAAACTCTGTAGCATTAGAACATAAAAAGCAATGGCATTTTTCCCAGATAAGAAAAATATCACAGGATTGCTGGACCCCAATTTATCTGAATCCCAAAGTGTTATTGGACAATAGGTGTCATCATTCAGTTATCCTCTCAAAGTCATAGTCATTTCTCACAGTTCACTTGGAAGGGCTTAGTGCATAATCTCTCTAGTCCTAAAGGTAATACACTCTTTCATCTGAAAGGAATTTCTCCTTGTTTTAACAAGTGTGATCAGCCCTCTGGAAACATTTGCAAATCCCATTCAGAAAGGGAGTGTGTTGTAGCACACAAAAGGCCACATGCATGCTGTCACGTGCAGTACAAAGGAAATATTATACTCAACATCTCTGTATTTCCAACAGATGTCAGGAAACTCTTCCCTTTTTATAATTTGATTTGGGTGAATGTGTATAGTTATTCCTTAGAATAAAAAGATGTTTTAAACTTTCAAAATACACTGTATATGTATACATCTTCCCCCAGAAAGATCTAGCTATATGTCTATGCTGTCTGGCACACAGAAATTATTATTAAACAATAAAATGATCTGGTATGTTGACCCTCCTCTAACTCCTTGCTTTGTTTGTTTTTTGTCTGTCTGCACTCATAACCCAGGGTTAAATGTGAAACCTTTCAAATAATTGCTCTGAGAATACTTTTAAATTTTCATTTAGCCTAGGCAACCTGAGAAGTTAGAATCTTTCTAAGGTAAGCTTAAGATCTTAAAACATTTGCCTAGTCAATCTGAAACAGAGAGGAATAAACATCCCACTGAAGTTCCAGAATGTTTTAAGAGAACTTTTCTCCTCAATACATCCAAATCAATTATACCTAGAAATATTCCTAACCTTCTTGAATGTGTAGTAGGTAAAAACCATGAAGGAAAAGGCTTTAAGAATAAAATACATCAAGTAGACCACATGTGATTTTTGTAGTAAGTGATACTGAATGGTCACTTATTCTCTGAGCTTTATTAAGGCTTTACTTCTAATAGGAATGTAATATTTCTTCCATGATTAATGAACTAAAACTTTAACTATTTTCTCACATATAAGCAAAAATATTTTTTGCCAAAATGCTTTGAGTTATGTTGTTTCATTCCTTCAACTACTTGATTTTGTACAAAAGTTATATATAATGTCCCATGACAGACATGGCAGTTATGGCAGTCTAAATATACAGTCTACTACATGCAGTTATGGTTCTCAAAATTTTTACAGTCAAAGAGCAAGTATGAAACTTATCCCCAAATAATGATAAGACAGAACTCTGTAAGACCCAAAGAAGAGGCTCAAGCAATGCATGTTACAGTTGCTCAGAGGAGACTCAGTCTGGCACAAGGGAGCCTCCATGGTTATACTTGCACTCAACACTGGACAATTGGTTAAATTTGAGAGAAAGAAGTGGCAACTGGGCATTCTAAACCAAACTATAAAAAGTGTAAATAAAGGTACAAAACTGAGGAGTACAAGTCATGTTCAAATGGCCTTCAATACTTGGACACAAGGAGTCTCAAGATGACAATTCAAGCACTAGATCCAGCCCACAGACATAGTTTGCTTATTTTTCTTCACGTTACCCTTTTTAAAGCAATGGACAATATTTAAAAATAGGTAAATTTACATAAAGTTCTAAATGCCCAAGATCCAGCCACAGTTAGCAAACATTTTCCTGTGAGTACACCTGGTCAAAGCTTAGCAGAAGTATTTAGACTCCCTTCCCCCAGTTTATCACATCCCTGCCTCTCTGTCATCTCACCATAGCCAGGATACCCATTTTCCTTTCCCAAATGGCCCAAGTTTTAATAGGTGACCCCACATACAAACCAACTCACCAAAGAGATCTTCAGGGAAACAGTAACACATGAATAATATTTGAAAGGAAAAATCTAAGTTAAGGAGAACATTTAATGCCATGCTAAAGAGTTTGGCTTTCATTAACAGAAATCAAAAAGAAGACTTCAGGAGTCAAATGACCAAGAGGGTAATTTTAAGGAATTCCATGTTGGGGAAAGGATGATGTCTTAGAATGTAGAGAGAGTAAAGCCAGTAACAGTGAACCAAAGTCACTATTTACTGAGATCTAAGGCCTACTGATATTTTCAGAAACTATTAAAACTTAATATACCTCATCCTCAAGGTTCAAATTTTAGCCCCACCTCCTACTAGTTGTGTGATTTTGGAAAAATTATTTAACCTTTCTTGACCTCTATTTTCCACCTTTGAAACAGTATCTAACAACCATATATATATACATATATATATATATATATATCACATATATAATTAATAATTCTTTCACTACTTTTAACAATAATAGATAATATGTAATAAAAAAGTTTTGTGTAATTTGTAAGATCTGTTTCACTTCAGTGGAATCATACCTCTGCATGAGTGGGGGAGGGGTAGATGTGTATATGTGTGTTCGCACAATGATAAGTAAAATACGTGTTGTGATTCACAAGGAGAAAGGTCTAAAAGACTATGATCCAGCATACAGAGAAGTAGTTTAAAGGACATTTTCAACCAATCCCTAGAAGAAATACATTGAACATTTATCATTAGTCATCACCCTTTTAAACAAATTTCAGGGTAGGATCAAGAAAAAAAAATAACCTATTGGTAAATAAATGGAATATTCAAAGTATGATTTGATCCCAAAGAGTCAATTAGAAAAAATGTTATAGGGTAGTTAAAATTAATCATCTGGTACTTATGAACACCTCATTTATTCCAGGCTCATGGTGCATAGGGTTATGAGCTTACAAAAGGGTTGCTTCCATATATTCATCCCTAAATTTAAATACTGCATAGATACTCAAAGAATAAAGCTTTCTCTGCATGTATGTATACTTTTACATTTCAAAGTTTTTTAAAAAACAGGCATTTTGACCTATTTTAATAGAGCTCATGTTTTTTAAAATATACTTGGAGCTCATTTTGACAGACAAGCAAGGCAATTGCCAAATTTGTCTTACCAAAATAGAATCTGGCTCTGAAATCAGTGATTAACCCAAAGTGCACATCAAATCACTTTGACTGGTCATAAATCAGTCTTTCTCATTCGCTTTCAAAAATGACAACCGAGAGCTAATAAAACTGGATATGCACCTAGCTATAAACATTAGTTGTTTTTCCAGCTATCATGAGCTTTCTCGCCTTCAGCAACATTATCTGGGACTCTCAGAGTCTTCATTGAACATACATTTGGATATACTTAGAAAGCCACAAGCCTCACTGTATATTCCCAGATTTTCTTCATACCAACTATTTATTTACCATGTAGGATATAAGAAACATTTTTTTCTCATATCATTTTGACAATGATGATTATCTATGTCTCCTGCTCCTTCTCCCCTTCTCCTACTGTCCAGCTCAACGTATTCCCTGGGACTCCATGTTACTTCATTGAAGTGTTCCACAAAACACCAGTGTCATACAATAGTCCACTGGACAGCCACCTAGTAACCACAGAGATTGCTCAACGTTGAACATGTTTATGGGAGAAGACCTGAAAAGTCCTACAATAAAAAATCTGGATTCACTTGATTACCATGTGTCTCTGTCTCATTTATTTATTTTCGAATTAAGTAAGTAATTGGCCATTCTCCCTCCCTCATTCCTCTTTCCCTTTCTTTCGAGATTTTAGGTTGCACTTAACATCCTGGCAGAGTGTGTGCTCCTCGGGTCACATGCTGGGAAACACAGCTGTCCATTGGATGTTAGCTCCTCATGATGAAACATCAGCATTCTGCCCAACTTCTCCCAACCCCTTTCAAAATTAAAATACAATCCATTGCTTTTCCCAAGTGATTCCGGTAGGACTATCATTCTTCCAGGCTTTAAATGAGACCTTGACTTTCACTTTTTTTTTTTTTTTCCTGTATTCACTCTTTCATAGGACTTACTTTTCCCTTAGATAAAATTATTTTTACTACTTCCATCTTATTGCATATTTCATATTTATATTATATTTACATTTTATATTTTTATGTTTTGCCTTTTATAAAATGACTTCCTGGACTCACCTTTCCTCTCCTTCTCATGAGCATTCATCATTTCATCAAGCCTAATTGGGAGGCAGTGTTCAGTGGCAGGCCCATCAGGGGCTCAGCTCCTCTACATGTTTTCCTGATGCTTCCATCCAAGTGAATCATATCTTGGGTAACTTAGGTAAACCTAAATTCCTTCATGGATATTTAGTACCACAAAATCTTGCTTTTGATCAATTAGATTAGACATTTCTTGATGCATCATGTCATTTATTTTCCATTCTTTGCAATGGACAGCCCAGCACTGGGTGAAGATAATAAAGGGTTAAAAAGAAAGGCAATGGAAACTCAACTGGGCAAGAGAATGAAACACTCTCTTTCAGAATGTTTTCCTCAACCTTAGGCAAGTAAGCTTTAGCCCCCTGATGCAGGCACACTACTAGGCAAGGTCAAACCCTGAGGTGAGAGGCCAGTTCAGAATCAGGAAGTCTCAGAGGTTTGATTCTGAGGGAGACTTCCCATAATAATGCTCAGAAATCACTAGACTCCAATTTCATCTGCAGTGATCAAATGAACAGAGCAACCTGAAGCAAATGATAAGAATAAACCTAGAGCCAGAGGTAGGAAGCATCAGGAATCACTCTGGGGGATGCATGCTTATCCATAAAATATTAGCAGACTTCATAGACATTTTTTGGAAGGTGACATTAGAATTGCCCTCATGGGCCATAATAGTTGGTTCTTGTCCTCCCTAGCCAGCCCCAGTGTCTTCATTGCCCATAGGTTTGGGTGCTTGTGTCAGATAGCATTATAGCCCATGGGTGCATAAGCCTGGGATGATCACTTTAAGTATCCAAAAACCTCTATCTAGCAACTGCCTTCTAATGAGAGTTTGAACTCTGATAACTGACCTTATGAATCAAGTTCTGATGGTGACTGTCTAAGAAACATTACAATTGATTGACCTCTTAGACTGAAACCATTGGCCCCCTTTGTTTCAAATATTCTACTTTACTTGAAACCATCAAGAGCCTATAAATATATTGAGGAAAGAATTGTATAATTACAAATGAACATTTCCAATTCAAGTTAACTATGTCCTCACAATGTTTTGTTATTTGTCCCATGAAGTTCATTTCATTATTTTGTTCCAGGAATTAACCTCAAGGATGGAGGCATAATGCAATTAAGTCTCTGGGCTTAACTCAAATCAAATCAAAGTGTCAAGCAGCCACAACAAAACAGAGGTCTGGCCACAGAAAAGTTGAAATATACAACCTTTTTGGATTCATAAAAACAACCATTCCTATGGCTTAGCCTAATATAAATGTTTGTTTCAAATCTCTAGTAAAGGTGTATCAGAAGTCCTACCAAAGTAGGAGATAGTACAATCACTTGTGTTTGAAGAAAAGCAGAGACAGTTCTGGAAAACATTCTTTTGAGATGAAAAGCTGAAGCTATATCATGAGAGATGAGGGAGGGCAGATGACCCCAGGAATGAGGACATACGCATAAAATGGGAAAACTACCACCATGTTCATGTCTCCTTGGCTGGAAAACAGGGAGTCGGTAGAGTGGTGGTAAGATATGCTACCAAGGAGACAGGCAAAAGGCAGAGTTTTGACAACCCTAATGGCTACAAAAAGGAGCTTAAACTTTATTTCAATAGAAAGTAGGAAATCACTGAAGGGTTGCAAGCAAAGGAGTGGCATTAAACAGTACATTTTTAAAGAAATCCTTTCAAAATAATGTGCTGATCACAGGAATGGATACTGGAAACAGGGAGATAGGAGATTCTACAGTAATCCAGAAAAAGCACCATGAGGACCTAAATTAAGATAGGGAAAGTTGATATGAAGAGGAGAGAGGCTCAAGGGGAATTTAATAGGGAGACTCAGCAGGATTTGCTGACTGACAAGAAGTAAAGGAGAGGTGAGAAGAATCTATAAAAGGGAGGGAAGAATCAAAGATGACCCTGCAGGCAAGACTGGCTCCATAAATTGTGGAGCCCAGTGAAAAATAAAATTGTTCAAAAATTATGAAGAATCGCAAAAGAGCAGCAGCTGAGTGCAGGGCCCTCCTGAAGTGGAGCTCATGCGATTGCACAGGTGACATGTCCATGAAGTTGGCCCAGTTCCTAGGTTCTCACTATAGTGACTGAATCTAGGGTGAGGTCCTTGGTGAAGACCAAGAACATGGGAGAAGGGAGTATGTGGGAAGAAAAAAGTGGGGTTTGGCCCTGGCTGGTGTGTCTCAGTGGATTGACATCAGCCTATGAACCCAAAGATCGCTGGTTCGATTCCCAGCCAGGGCACATAACCAGGTTGCAAGCCAGGTCTCCAGCCAGGGCCTTAGCTGGAGGCAGGTGAAAGGCAACCATACATTGATGCTTCTCTCCCTTTCTTCCTCCCTCCCTGCCCTTCTCTCTGAAACTAATGAATATAATCTTTTTTTTTAAATACTGGGATTTGTTTGGGTGTGTTGATTTTGAAGTTCCCCATGGACTGTCACATCTGAGTGGGGAATTGTAGATAAGGTAAGGATGAAAGCAAGCATATTGGCATCAGAAAGATCTGGGGTCAGGCCACAGCTCTTCCTTCTGTAAGTCATAAGATCTTGGGTAAGTTAGTTAGATTTTAATATGCCTTGCTTTTCTCCTCTGCAAACCTCACAGAGTTAAGAGAATCAAATGGAATCAGGTTTTCAAGTTCTAAGTCTAGTTCCTGATATATATCGCCATTCATACATGACATCCTCTGTTATAAACTAATTATTATTGCTATTATTGTTATGTTCAGTAGACTTAGTGGAGTATGTTTACAGCAGTAAATAAGGTTGGGAGAATCATGGATGGACAGGTGGCTCAAAACAGCAACATGGGAAGGGAGAACCAGCATTAACACTGATTGGAAAGAAAGGAGAGGGAGAAGGAACAAGTTCTGGACCCTACACAAGCACAAAGCTTAAACATAGAAATTGCTAATAGTGGAATTTCACAATAGAGACACACTTCAGACAAGCCTGAGGAAAACGTTTGGGGACAGAATTTTTCAGTCAGGTAGTCATTTAATCCGTCAAAACATCTTTCAGATCCTGCTCTCTAAACATATGCTACAAATATTCCAGATGTTACTTTTTTATTTTCCTCCAGTCACTTCTGTGAAGTTTTCCAGTATGTTTACTAAATTATAAAATATGACTCTGCTTCTAAGAGAAAATGGTATTTGATTAGTTTTACAGCACCCCACAATCTCAACTATTTAGGAAAATGTGTCTGCCTTTCATTTCAACAAGAGTGATGACTCCTTCGTATTATATTAAATAAGTATCAGTATTTAAAGGCAGGCTCATTTTGTTGTCAATTTAACTTCTAATATAATCTTTAAGCTGAAAGACATTTGAAATTTTTTAAATTTTCATTTTTCTGAGTCACCTTAGTGGCTTGTGAATGTACTCGTTTTTCCTAACTAAAAGAAAACTGAACAAGTCTTGAAATGCTCCACTAACTCCTTTAAATTTATCTAAGTATAACCTGGGACTCTGTTCTGTAATGAAAATACCCTTGCTGCTTGACTTCTTTAATTATGCAAGTTCATACTCTTCTGGGTCCTTTAGCAATTTGAACATCTGGTTTTCAAGTTATGAGATTTTTTTCCATGAATAATAAAAAATTTTAAGTTAAGTTCACAAAATTCATAAACTTAATAAACTTCGATATGATTTCAGTTATATTTTCCACTGACTTCAACAGACAGTGTCTAGGTGAAGCATGACCAAAAATAACATGCAAATGAAAAGCAAATTGATGGATCTTTAGTGCAGAATAGAGATATTTGATTGATTTTATTGACAGCAATATTTCCATCTCATCTAGTGTATTCTACCTCTCCTTCAAACTCACAACTCAAACTTCAAAGCGACCTGATTTTGCCAAGGCAGCAAGTATAAGAAATAAAGAATCCTTCAATTCCTGTCCCCTCACCTTCACAGTTATCTGACAGCCTCTAATCTAGTCCTTCAATTTCCCCTTCACCCTGTGCCACTGCCAGTACTGATCATTCTGTGACATGTTATGCATTTTGCTTACCTTGTTCATTGTCTGTTTCCACTGCCAGAATATAAGCTTCATCAGATGAGTTATTCTCTCTGCTTATACCGAATTCTTAGCACCTAAAACAATGCTGGGAACAAAGCAGAAACTTCAATCCTCATGCCCTATATCCCAGTTTTTCTTTCAACCTCTGGAACTTGCATTATTGATGAGTTCTATGCTATTCCCTTCTTCTCTAGAACTTCTTTTTATCCATAAATGTACCAGTCTTTCATCCAGAAGAAAGAAAAAATATTTTTCACTTAGTCTTACCACTTAGATGTAGTCTCATTCTTTCCTTTCTTCCTACTGTCTTTATACACACACACACCCACACACACACATATATATATGTATACACCCATATATGTATATATACATATATAATAAAAATTTAAGTATATTCATAAATATATATGGTTCACCATTATGATTAGGATTATCATTATGATTCCCTTATAATTACTATAATGTCCTTAACCTTCTCACCCTTTACACATTGGTAGAACACACCTGTAACCCTGAATTAACCCAATAATTCACCTTCTTCAATATTCACATTCTTCAGTAGATTACTAAGATTGCTACCATACATGCATTCAGATTGTTATCAAGAAATTCATTTTGGCCAATTACACATGAACAACATAATACTAAGTTCTATATAAAGCAATCTATCCCTCTCTAAAAAAAAACTCATTTCACATTTTTTCTCATTGCTCTATTGAGATATAGTTCTCTATGTTTTCAGCTCTCCTTGCAATATTCAACTAATGAATGTGCCTCATTTCACTGGACAGGATTCCTTTTATTCCCCTAACCAGTTTTGTACAAGATGGATTACATTCACAGCCTCAATCCTCTATCGCATTCTTTGTTAGGTCACCCTGTTTGCCCTCCACTCTGACTCTGACTATGTGACTTTGACTATGGGATATGTATTAGCAAACATTATGCAAGTGATGTGCTTGTATGATGGTTCTACCACTAGCCACCACTCTGAGGAGATGCCTAAACTAGCCTGCTGGAAGATGAGACACATAACCTCATTGTTTCCACCACTTCTTTCAAGAGCCAGCCAACTTCTAAACAGGTGAGTGAGCCCAGTCTCAAGAGCAGAAGAAACACCCAGTGGAATCCAGCTTCCATCTGCTGCCATCTTCTGCTTCTTCTTTTCTGTCTCAAGAGACCAAGTACTCTCTCTCAGGACTCAGTCCCACCTTAGCAAGCACTTTGCCTATTGACCCTCTCTGCTCTTTCCTGCATCAAGCATCTCTCACCTATCATCAGAATACATACAAGTGTATTTTAATTTCTTCATTATTAATACAAAAAACTTCCTTGAATCATACCTACAGTACACCTCTCTTCTCTGCTCCCTTCAAGATCCATAGCCTTTCCTCCTATTTACTCTTTACTTCCTTCCAATCTGATTTCACTTCTCTGAAAGTGCTGTGTTAACATCCTCAGTGAGTTACTTGTTGCCAACATCAATGAACACTTCTCTGTCCTCACCTTTCTACAATTCTGAGAAGCACTGGAAGGCACTTTTTTTTTCCCTAGAACACTTTCTTCTCTGGCTTTTCTCCTACTTCCTAATAGCTGATCGCATTCTTCTTTACCTGCTTATTTCTTTCCCAGTTCTGTTGATTAACTTTATTTCTTTCTTTTGTGTATTTAGTCAACATATATTTATTAAATGCCTACTGTGTTTCAGGCCATGATCACAAGCACTAGGAATAAAACAATGAATAAACTAGGCAAAGCTCCCTGAATATGTGCAACAGAAATACTGAGGGCAGAGAGATAATAATAATTATAATTATAATTATAATAATAAAATTATAGAAGATTATCAGTGTGTACTACAATGGAAAAAACAAACAGGTTAAGGAGGAGTCAGGAGTACCAACGTGGAGAAATGGGGATAGTTGCATTTAAATATGGTAGTTCAAGTCACTTTAAAAGATGATATTTAAGTGGGACTTAAAAGTGGCGATGGCCCTGGCTGGTAGCACAGTGAATAAGGCGCCAGCCTGCGAACCCAAGGGTCATAGGTTCGATTCCCCAGCCAGGGCATATAACCAGGTTGCAAACCAGGTCTCTAGCCAGGTCTGTGGCTGGAGGCAGGTGAAACGCAACCATACGTTGATGTCTCTCTCCCTCTCTGCCTCTCTCCCTTCTCCTCTTTCTAAAAAGAATGCAATAAAATCTTTAAAAAAAAAAAAAAAAGTGGCGATGGATTAGCTAGAATATCTAGGGAAGCATGCTCCAGGAAGAAGGAATACTCAGTTCAAAACACTAAGACAGGAACATGGCTTTTCTGTTCAAGGAACCCAAAGATGTCAGTATGGTTTGGACAGAATGACAGGTGGAGGGACTAGCAGAAAATTAGCTCAGAGAGTTAAAGGATCAGGAGTGGACTTCATAGGACCTTGCAGGCTCTCATGAGCACTCTAGCTTGTATGCTTAATTACATGGGATGCCATTAAAATCTTTTCAGATCTTCCTGGGCCAGGCACACATGAAGTCACTTGTGGATCCTGCAACATGTGGGAAGATGGCGACAGAGTAGAGAGCAGTGCTGATGGTGTTCTCAAGTACCAAAGCAGCTAGAGGACAGGATAAGGAGCGTGAGACAACTTCAGGACCCTAGGGATTGGAAAGGACAGCATCTGGACACAGGGGAGCAGAGCCCAGAGGCAGAGGAGGCCAGCGGGACAGTAGGTGAGGCGTTCCCGACCGACCGGCCTGCGGGCCGAGGTCGGCTCCGGGCAGGGGCGGCTCTGCCCAGAGGGGCGCGTTTGACCGGGGCCAGTTTCAGGCTCCCTGGCGACTGGAAGTCTCAGCAGTGAAGTGCGGGCG
>PVIW01006667.1:22843-83906 GCA_004026585.1 Noctilio leporinus | reverse complement strand
CCCCCAACCCCTTTCCCCCTGACCACTGTTAATTAGGCTGTCTGTCTCCCTGGTGTTCGGTTGCATTAGTTCTTTTCTTTTTTTTTTTTTTTTTAGTTCTTTATATATTTTGCAGATCAAACCCTTGTCTGAGATATCATTGGCAAGTATGTTTTCCTACATGATCGGTTCCCTTTTAATTTTGCTGATGTTTTCTTTAGCTGAGCAGAAACTTTTTAGTTTGGTGTAGTCCCATTTGTTTATTTGTTCCTTTATTTCCCATGCCCTAGGAGAAATATTGTTGAAAATATTGCTGTGTGGGATATCTGAAATTTTACCACCTATGTTTTCCTCTAGGACTTCTGTGGTGCTGCGGCTTATGTTTTTAAGTCTTTTATCCACCTTGAGTTTATTCTGGTATATGGTGTAAGTTGGTGGTCTAGTTTTATTTATTTATTTTTTTGCATGTCCCTGTCCAGTTCTCCCAACACTACTTGTCAAAGAGGCTGTTTTCACTCCATTTTATCCTCTTTACATTTTTAAATTGACTATTTGTTTGAGGTTAAGTTTTATAAGTTCTACATATATTTGGATATTAAACCTTTGTAGGAGCTGTTGTTTGCAAATATCTCACATTTGCTCAGTTACCCCTTTGTTTTATTGTCAGCTTCTTTTGCTGTGCAGAAGTGTTTAAATTTAATATAGTCCCATGCATTTATATTTGCTGTTACTTCCCTTTCCTTTGGGGTCAAATTAATAAAATGTTCTTCATGACCAATGTTCATAAGTTTAATACCTGTTTTCTTGTATGTAATTGATTGTTTCAGATAATATGTTTGCCTTTGATCCACTTTGAATTAATTTTTGTACATGGAGACAAACTGTAAACTAGTTTCATTCTTTTTCTTGTGGCTTTCCTGTTTTCCACCACTACTTATTGAAGAGGCTTTCTTTTCTCCATTGTGTGTTTCTGGCTCCTTTGTCAAAAATTATCTGCCTATATACATGTGGTTTTATCTGTGGGCTCTCAGTTAATCACTGTGTCTGTTTTTCTGCCAATACCATGTTGTTTTGATTATCACAGCTCTGTGGTATAATTTAAAATCAGGTAGTGTGATAACTCCAGAATTGTTCTTTTTTTTTTCTTTTCCAAAATTGCTTTGGTTATTCAGATTTTTGTGTGGTTCCATAGATATCTGATGATTTTTTGTTCTATTTCTTTAAAAAATGACATTGCCCTGATAGGTGGCTCAGTGGATAGGTGCCGGCCTGTGAACCCAATGGTTGTTGGTTTGATTCCCCAGCCAGAGCACATAACCAGGGTGCAAACCAGATCTCCAGCTAGGTGAGTAGCTGGAGGCAGGTGAAAGGCAACCATACATCAATGTTTCTTTCCCTTTCTGCCTCTCTCTCTTACCCTCTTTTTGGAAAATAATAAATAAAATCCTTAAAAAATGACAGTATATTAACGATGATTGCATTAAATCTGTATATTGCTTTCAGTAATACGGTCATTTTAACTATGTTGATTCTTCCAATCCATGAACATGGACTATCTTTCCATTTTGTTGCTTCTTTTCTATCTCTTTTATTTGTTTTTTATAAAGATTTTTATTTATTTTTGGAGGGGGTTGGAGAAAAAGAGAGGGATAGAAACATCAATGTATGAAAGAAACATTGATTGATTGCCTCTCATACACTCCCAACTGGGGACCTGGCCTACATCGCAGGCATGTGCCCTGACTGAGAATTGAACTTGCGATCTTTCCATTTGCAGGCTGGTGTTCAATCCACTGAGCCACAGCAGCCCAGTTATGATGTATTTTTCTTATGTAGCGTTACATTTGATTTACTAGTATTTTGTTTAGAAATTTTGAATCTGTATTCATCAGAGATATTGACCTGTGGTTTTCATTTTTTTGCATTTTCTTTGCCAGGTTTTGGTATCAGGGTTGTGTTGGCCTTATAAAACATGTTGGGAAGTATCAAAAAGGATGTTTTCTTTTTATTTCTAATTTTTAAAATATTTTATTTATTTAAGAAGGAGGGGAAGGGAGGGAGAGAGGGAGAGAAACATTGATGTGAGAAACAATGATGTGAGAAACCTTGATTGGTTGCCTCCTGTATGTGTCCCAAGTGGAGACAGAACCCACAACCCAGGCATGTGCTCCAACCAGAAATTGCATTGGTGACCTTTCACCTGCAGAACAATGCCCAACTAACTGTGCCATACCAGTCAGGGAGAGAAGGATAGGTTTTAAATCTTCGAATGCTTGGTAGAATTCACTGGTGAAGCTGTCTGATCTTGTACTTTTATTTTGGTGGAGATTTTTGATGGTTTCTTCAATTTGCTCACTGCTGATTGGTATATTTAGATTTGTCAATTCTTAATGATTTAGTCTAAGAGGGTTAGATATTTCTATGAGCTTATCCATTCCTTCTGGGTATTAAATTGGAGGCATTAAGTCCTTCATAGTATTCTAGTATGATCCTTTTTATCTCTGTGGTGTCTCTGGTCACTTTTATTTATGATTTTGTTTATATGGGCCTTTTCTCTTTTTTCCTTAGTCTAGCCAGGGGCTTGTCAATTTTATTAACCTCTTCAGAGAACCAGCTCTTTGTTGTATTAATTTTTTGTCTTTTTGTTCTCTATTTCATTTGATTCTGCTCTAATTTTTATTTCTTTCTTCTGCTGCCTTTGGGTTGCTCTTCTTTTCTTTCTATATTTTTAAGATGTTATGTTAGATTGTTTACTTGGGATTTCGCTTGTTTGTTGATACAGGCTTGTAATGACATAAACTTCCCTCTTTCACTGCATCCTGGACGTTTTGATGTGTTATGTTGTCATTCTCATTTATCTCTCTATACCTTTTGATCTCTCATCTTTTATTTCTTCTTTGACACAGTCATTTTTTAGGAGTATATTGTTTAATCTCCACAGATTTGTGGGCTTCTTTACTTTATTTTTGCAGTTAGTTTCTAATTTTAAGGCATTGTGGTCAGAAAATATGCTTGGTACAATTTCAATTTTCTTTAATTTGTTGAGGCAAGTTTTGTGGTCCAACATATGGTCTACCCTGAAGAATGATCCATTTGCACTGGAGAGGAATATATAATATGATGATCTGGGATGAAAGGCTCTGTAAATGTCAATTATGTCCATTTGGTTTAAGGCTGATATTTCTTTATTGATTTTGTCTTTGGGTGTGACCTATCTAGAGCTGCAAATGGAATATTAAGGTTCCCAACTATGATTATGTTTTGGTTTGTTTCTCTCTTTAGTTCTGTAATGTTATATCTTTTGGTGCTTCCTGAGTGGATGCCTATATATTAAGAAGTTTGTCCAATGGAATACTACACAGTAGAAAGAAAGAAGGAACTCCTACCCTTTGCAACAACATGGATGGAACTGGAGAGTATTATGCTTAGTGAAATAAGCAGTCAATGAAAGACAAATACCATATGATCTCACCCATTACAGGACAATAATGAACAAAACAAACAAGCAAAACAGAACCAGATACATGAATACAGTGAATAGTCCTTCAGTGCACAGGGGGGAGGGGGGAAGGGGAAGAAGAGGCAAAGGATGGGAGGAGTTTAGTCAAGAAACTAGTATGGAAGAAACATGGACATGGACAACAAGTGGGATTGACTTTGAAGGGGGAGTGGGTGGGTGGAGAAGGGGACAGAGGGGAGTAAAAAGGGGGATGGATGTAATAACAACAACAATAAAATAAAAAGTATGTGTCTTCTTGATACAGTGTCCCTTTTATCATGATAAAATGCTCATTTTTGTCTCTCATTACTTTTATTATCTTGAAATCTAATTTGTCAGATATAAGTATGGCTACACCTGCATTTCTGTGAATGTTATTTGCTTGGAGAGTTATTTTCTACCCTTTCACGTTGTCTTTGCAGCTTAGATGTATCTCCTGAAGGCAGCATATGGTTGGGTTTTATTTTTGATTCAATCTTCTACTCTGTGACTCTTCATTGGTGAATTCAGTATATTCACATTTAGGGTAATTATTGATGTATGAAGATTTCATATAGTCATTTTGTCCTTTGTTTTCTGGTTTCTGTGTTCCTCCATTGGTTCTTTTTGTTTGTGTTTAAGTCTGTTAATTTTGTTTGGTGGTATTCCATGCTTCTTTCCTCTGTTTCCTCTCTTTTTAAGTTACGTGCCTCAGTTTTGGGGTTTTTTTTTTTTTTTCTTGTGAGGTTACCATTAGGTTTATGAAAAAGAATGATGCATATATACAGTAGCTTTTTTCCTTTTGAATGCATCTGATCTCTGTCTCCTTTGCCAGTTCAGACCTTTGCCCTCTCACTTTTCATGTTTTTTTTTGGCCACAAATTATCCCTGTTTATGCTGTAAGTTTTTTGATGATCAACCTGTAGTGTTGTGACCCTTTCCTCTTTGTTTCAGGGGAGAATAACCCCCTTGAGTATTTCCTGTTGTGGAGGTTTCCTGGTGGTAAAATTCCTCAGGGCATATGTGTCTGGAAAGACCTTTATTTCTCCTTCATATTTAAAGGGTAATTTTGCTGGATATTTTATTCTTGTCTGGTAATTTCTCTCTTTCAGTGTTTTGAATATTTGGTTCCACTGTCTTTTGGCTTGTAGAGAGAGTTGCTGAGAAATCCAGTGATACCGGATGGGCTTTCCTTCGTAGGTTACTTTCTTTTTCCCCTGGCTGCTTTGAGAATTTTTCTTTGCCATTTATTTATTTATTTATTTATTTATTAATATTTTATTTAATTATTTTTAGAAAGAGGGAAAGGGAGAGAGGCAGACAGGGAGAGAATCAATGTATGGTTGCGTTTCACCTGCCTCCAGCCACAGACCTGACTGGAGACCTGGTTTGCAACCTGGTTATGTGCCCTGGCTGGGGACTCCAACCTGCGACCTTTGGGTTCGCAGGCTGGTGCCTTAACCGCTCCATTTATTTTTGATAGTCTTAATACAGTGTGCCTTGGAGAAGGGCCTCTTTGGATTAAGGTAACTAGTCAATCTGCGTGTTCTTGGATATGAGCATCTAGTTCTTTCCGTGGGTTTGGGGCATTCTCATCCACTATTTGAGCAGGCTTTACATCCCCTTCTCCTCTTCTTATTCTGGAATTCCTATAATTCTTGTATTTATTTTTCTGATGGAGTCAGATAGTTCTTGTAGAGCTCTCTCTCTCTCTCTTTCTCTCTTTTAAATATTTTATTTAGTTAGTTAAATATTTTATTTAATATTTTTAGAGAGAGGAAGAGAGGAAGAGAGACATCAATATATGGTTCCCTTCACCTGCCTCCAGCTATGGACCTGGCTTTCAACCTAATTATGTGCCCTGGCTGGGAATCAAACCAGTGACCTTTGGGTTCACAGGCTATCTCTCTTTTTTATTTCTTTCTTTATTTAAATAACTTTTTTAAAATATTTTATTAGTTTTAAAGAGAGGGGAAGGGAGAGAGGCAGAGAGGCAGAGAGGGAGAGAGGCATCAATGTATGCTTGCCTTTTACCTGCCTCCAGCTTCAAACCTGGCTGGAGACCTGGCTTACAACCTGGTTATGTGCTCTGGCGGTGAATCAAACCAGTGACCTTTGGGTTCACAGGCTGGTGCTTTATCCACTGTGCCACCAGCCAGGGCTTGTCTCTCTCTTTTAAATGCTTAGGTTTCTCTTCTTCTCTCTGCCCTATTTCTTGATTCTTATCTTTGATATTGCTAATTCCTTCCTACATCTGGTTGGATCCATTTTCTATACTCAGTAGTTCTTTTCTGATCTCCTTTATTGAATGCTTTATCTCTAGGATTTCTGTTTTGTTTTGTTTTTTTTTTAAGTTTCAGTCTCTTTGATAAAGTACTTATTTTGTTCATTAATTCAGTTATTTTGAGTACATCAAATTGTGTTTTCTCACATCTTGTTGGGTATTTTTAGAATGGCAACCTTGAATTCTCTGTCATTTACATCACATATTTCCAGGGTTCTAGTTTGCCTTTTAGAGATTTTTCATTTCCTTTCTAAGCTGCCTCAATACCTTGGCTATTCATGGTATTTGATGGGCTTCTTCTTTGTCTAGGCATCTATTTTATTCATTTCACTTCACTAGCAGATTTCATGAAGACGTCTTCGTACTGTTTTGTAGTAAGTAATGCTGAATCACTAGTTTTTAAGTTCTGTGAAACCCCAAATCTCATTTCTGTGGCTGCCGTCAGTGTGTATCTGTGTGTGTGTGTGTGTGTGTGTGCTGTGATATTTGGGGATGGGGTTTATTTTGCCCTCATGGTGATGGTGACCACAGACACCTGCAAGGGTCCTCTGCCATGTGTTGTAACTGGGGGTCACTCACAGAGGGAGACAGCAATTCTGGCATAAATTTCTTGGAATTGGAGATAATATGCTTTGAAACCTGATACCAAAGGATACAGGAGGGGAGTTTTGGGAGTCTAAAAGGTGTCAGGGCTCTGTGGCTCCATTCCTTTGTTTGGAACACTGACTGCCCAACAGCTTAGTCACAGCAGAACCCCGGTGCTGTGTCCTTGCCTAGGCCTGTTGGCTGGCTCAGCTGAAGTTGCAGTTTGCTCTGCTCACTCTTATGGGAGCGCCCACTGAGCCTTCCCTGCTCCTTCCAGCCAGAGGAAGTATTGGCTACTGCTGACTTCCTCCCTTCTCTGAGCCGGGCCCGCTGTGAACTCTGGCTGCAGGGCTGCAGCAGTGGCCCTCTGAGCTGTTTTCCCTTCTTGCCTCCCCTTCTTGTTCCCATTTGCCCACCTTTAGATGCCTCAATGCATGGATCTTTCAGGTGTGCCTGTATGTTGAACCAGGAATCAGTTGAGTTATAGCTGATCAACTTGTTGAAATTTCAGGAAACGAAACCAAGGGTATCTCTCACCTTGCCACTCTTCTGATGTCACTTGCCCATGCACGTTTGTTCTGGTACTAAGCTGGGCAGATTTTGACATGATTATAGAAGTGCCAGGTTGGTGCTAGGATATGCTCATATACATTTGAATTTTCCTGTTGTTCTTCCAAAGTGTTTTCTCCTGCCATACTTTTTGCAACTGAAGGGAGATTTAGCTTTCTGTGTACTAATCTAAAACATGTACTACCAAAATTTGGAGTGTTTGGCAGCTGACCAAGGAAGAAAGCAAGGATATTCAGGTGACAGCTAGGGGCTTCTGGACCTCTGAATTAAAATGTTATAGCTCCAGTGGTTCATTGTGATTATGGATATAGCTCCAGAATGACATAGTAGAGAGGTTCAGTGTTATAAATCTTTGAAGTTGCTAAAGGAGGCCGTTGTTAAACAAAAAACTTTGAGGCTGAAAATTTTTCTGAAAGAAAGGGTTTATTGAGCTATATGCTAGGCAATGAAAGGACCAGATCATGCCATCTAAACCATCAAAAGCTGGGCTAGATGGAGAAGACAGACATGCCCACCATACTGGGTTGTTGAGATTCATTTATACAATGAGTTTGGAGAAGGAAGATGTAAATTGTTCTGAAGGAATTTATATTAGTTATAGGTAAAAAGTTTGGGAAAAGGTTAAGTGGGGAAAGTTCTAGGATAGGTGCATAGTCTGTAAGGAAGAAGTATTTGCTGCTTTTGGATTGGTTCTGGGCTCAAGTCCAGAAATTTCATGTGTATGCAAGATGTGGTGGCATCTGGTGGTCAGCTATTCAGCTATTCTCTCTGAATAATCATGGAAAATCGTTACCTGGAAAAGAAGGGCCCTTGGAGCTTAGGAGAAAGAAAGCAAAAATAACCTGCCTGGGGGAAGAAGAGGGGGAAAGGTGTGGACATTCTCAGAGAGAGAGAGAGAGAGAGAGAGAGAGAACGAGAGAGAACGAGAACGACACCTCATGGTAGAATCGGGTGGGGGAGAGATGTGAGCATGCTCAAGGGAGAGAGTGTGCACACATGGGGTCCTTTAAGGGTTTTTATCTGCTTTTCCAAAGGTGGAGATTTTAGAGGAGGTTTCAGGACAGGCTCCCAGTAAAATCTTCATCAGCTTTCCAGGTGTGTCCTTTCTTGGTTATGTTCTCTACTGATTGCTTGACACTAGAGTAGAGTCAGTCATTGCATCTGGTACTGATGATAGTCATGGTCTTGCTTCATCTAGTTTTGCTGCTTTTCTGGGTCTGGAGCTGAAACACAGCTGAGGCCTAAATGTCATCTCTAGTTTGATCAAGACTCTATCTCTGTGGTCAACAGACTCAAGGCTTTATTCCTAACAAAGCCTTTAATGTGGGTCTGAACCTCATGGTCCTGGGGGCTTGGTGCTTAAGGGAGTGGTCATGTAAGGGCTTGAATGGAAGCCATATAAGGCTATCCTCTGGCTACTTTGTTCCTTCTCCCAAGGGGTCTAAACCACATAACTAACTATGTAAGAGGTCTGGGGGACTAAACTGCATATCTGACAACATACTAGGGAGCGAAGGTCACCCTGGGGTCAACGTTCTAACCTGTTGGTTTCTCAGTTTTGTCTGTTGCTAGGCACTCTGGACTTCCTTCTTTGGTAACATTCCATATCTGGCCTATCATTCCTTCTCTGTTCATGTGTGTCTAACTGCCTGTTGTCAGAGTGACACAGCCATGTGAAAGTAATTGTTGGAAAACTAAGAATCAAGACTAAATTGTCTCAGGAGAAGCTAGATCCATGGTTGAATTGAGGATAATATGACATCCTATAGAGTTGAAACTAGAGACTTGTTTCCTTTATTAGGTTTCTAGGCTTCTGGTGTAGTGCTGTCATGGATGACAACCAGCCACATGGAGCAGTGATAGGCAGATCTGCACCCAAGAATACACTCTTCTCTTCTTGGCTGTGGGTAAAAAAAATTAAGAGTTAACTGCGGGGCCCAAACATATATTTTGCTTCTCTCTTTAGCATGTTGGAAGTATCATGGATACTTTGAAAGCTTAGGAAGGCTGCTGGCTTGGTTCTTAAGAGCCTTCAAAAGTACTGAGGACTTTTCCAAGATGGTTGGGTGCCCCTCTCTGCTCTCTGTGTATGGTAGCTTCTGAGTGTAGCCTGTGATGGGATAGGTGCTGGGTAACTATGTGCAGCCTCCAACTTGGTCCCTTAACTAAGGTGAGTAACTTTACTTCTGGGTCCATGGTAAAGAATACCAGCTTTTTTTTTTTTCTTTCTTTTTTTCTTTCTTTGTTTCTTGGACTGCCCTTGGGGGTTGGAATGAAGATGAATTCATTTTTGGATGATTGAAATCCCAAGTCAACAATCCTTAATCACAAACCATTAAGGTCATACCTATTTCAGAAATCAAAAAATTTGAATATTAGAAGGGCACATCCTGGTTGGTATGGCTCAGTGGATTGGTGCTGGCCTGTGGACCCAAAGGTCACTGGTTCAACTCCCCAGCCAGGGCACATAACCAAGCCAGGTCTCCAGCCAGGTCCTTAGCTGGAGGCAGGTGAAAGGCAACCATACATTGATGCTTCTCCCCCATTCTTTCTCCCTTTCTGCCCTTCTCTCTAAAAATAATGAATAAAATCTTTAAAAAAAAAAATAAAAAAGGAAGACAATGCATTGCATGTGGAGTATAGTACATATACTGCCAATGGGGTATGAGGCAGCACTGCAAAATCAAAATACATTATTTTTATGGAAAATTCATGAATATTCACCATAAGTGTAATAAACTAAGTCTGTTAATTGCCTCAGCTCAGTTCAAGTCATATTTTGCTACCAAATTAACTTTGGAAAAAACTGAAAGCCTTTCTGATTTGATGATTGCCTGTAAAGGATTGTGGACCTGTAATTGCCATTGGCTTTTCACTTTTAATCAAATTGATCCACAGAAAGAAAGGCACATTCTCAATGGCTAGTTCCTTGGAGTGGTTCTCTGATGAGGCATTGTGTAGGTGATTGGGCTCCTGCCTGTGTTCCTTTCAAGATCCCTTTTCTTATTCTTTTTCTTCCTCTTTGCAGGAATTTAAGTGGGTGCCTTTTCTTAAATTGTTTCCTTATAATACCCCTTCTAAATGTATTCTCTGAGAGAACTGAGGGAGCTAATGCTAAAGAATATACACATGACAAAGCCAAACAAGTCTATAATGCTGATAATCTGTATTAATAAATGCTCACGAGATTGGTACACATATTGACGACATTATAAACCACACCATTAAATCCCTGTAGGTAAAAGGACTCCAAAAACATGGGTTTCATTTTTTGTCACCCCTTAGTCTTGTTGAATGTCTTCGACTTAAGACTGAGGTCAAACATTCAGCATATTGGGCTGCCAGGAATGGTTGAATGTCCTGGGTGTTTGTTAAATGTGCAGTTTCCTGAAGTTCCAGACTTCTGGAATCAGGATTCTTAATGGAGAAGCCCAGTAACTCTCCTGTTTAATAGGCAGTCTGCATAGGTTTCTTTTTCCCTCTAAAGAACCAGTGCTTTAGTAAAGGTCAAACTGGCAGACCTAGGTCAAACAAATTAAGTAGCATGGGACTGATCTGTCTCTTAAGACAGTTTCTGTTTGGTTTGACCTGGATGGAGAATAGAAGAAACACTTCTGTCATGCTTAGAAACAAACCAGTCCCATGTGGGGGAGGAAAAATAATTTTCCTTCTACCCTTAGGTGTTTGGTAGAAATGCTCTTGTTACAAAAGAAACATTTACAAGAGAAAAACAAATAGATGCTGAATAAAATATATACCTCTGGTGTACATGGGAGATACCCAGGGAAACAGAGCAACTCCCTGAAATGGTCTAAGCCATCTCTTTAAATGCCATCTCCAGCTAAAGATAAAGGGAGTTGTTGGGGAGGAAGGAGCAAGTTAGGGGGGTGACCAGGAAAAGGCACAGTAAACAAGAGTAAGGTTGTTAATACAGATTTAATTAAGTCCTTGCTTCTACATAGAAGAGCTTCTAGAGATTTAGTCATCCTTCCCTTCTGGTACGACTCAGAGGGAGACACTTTGCAAATGGAGGCTTCCTTTGAACATAAAATGTCTTTTACAAATGTATAACTTCTCAGTTTTCAGAGCTTTTCCTGTATCTACTATTTCTTTAAAAAAATCAGCCTAACATAATCCTTAAGGCAAGGAGAGAGATTTTTGCTACCTTTAAAAATCAAAGGGAGGTATAGAGCCTAGGGAGAGCAATATTGATTGGGTTGCCAGATAAAATACAGAATGCCTAGTTAAATGTTAATTTCAGGTAAGCATTGACTAATGTTCTAATATAAGTGTATCCTAAATATTCCATGGAACATACCTATTACTAAAACATTATTTGTTTATATGATGTTTACATCTAACTGGGCATCCTGTATTTTTATTTGCTAAATCTGAATGCTGGGTATTGATTAACTTACATTCCCTAATAGGAGGCAAAGCAGATGGCATTTGTGTACTTGTTCTATGTTCAGAATCACTTGGTTCTTATCTTGGGTTGAAAAATTCTCAGACTGGCTACTGGTCTTATATTGAAGTGTTGAAAATTGAGTCTTTATTTTAGAGGTTAAGAAGTGTTCCAGAGGTTAAAAGGGCCGAAAAAAAAGGTTTCCCCATCTCCTTACCTTACTCTACATCTCTGTCCATCTTCCCCGAGCATGTGCGTGTGCATGCATGCGCACGCATGTGTGTGTGCACATGCACACATATATATGTAGGTGCATTTGCAGACACAAGCATGTCTGGAAAACCACCTGTTTACCATTTTAATTTTTTATATTGCATTTTTTTGTGTTAGAATTTAGTTATTATTTATGATGATGATGATGATTAAGGTAACATTGTATCACTGGATCTAGCATTTCTTTTAACACTCATACTTAATTCATTTTTCATTGCAGATTTTTCTCCTGGCCTTCCCTCCATGTCCTGGAGCTGTCGTCGTCTTCAAGTAAGGGAAAATTGCTTTTTGCACTGTTGCCACTGCTATTCAGACTGCTTTGTCTGTTTGATAACCTAGGATGATGAGCTCATTGCTGTGAACCTCGTGGGCCTGCACCATTTTGTCTCTGGGTATCCCAAGGGACAAAAGTCTGTGAGGTCCTAGTGAAAAAGGAAACTATTGTATGTAGAGGTTTGGCTTTTGTCAAGCCCTGACAAATCCTTTTTAGTTATTCCTTGTGGTGATGATTTATTCCCAAGGCATGCTCCCTTGGAAGTTTTCTGCCATCCTAAACTTTCTCTAAAGACCGAAACATTTTCTCTCATCTCAAGAATCTTTTCTTTATGGTCCTGTTGCTCCACTTAGAATATGTCTTCACTTTGAAGGCCTTTGTTGTTGTGTTTTTATGTTTTCTCCCTTAAAATTAAAGTGAGGAGAGAAAAATAACACCTTATTACAAGTCCTGGCATTCTTTAAAATTGCAGGCATTAAATCTGTTAAAGTGTATTTTGGGCAAATTGTATTTATCTGAAGGCAAGTTTGCTTAAATAAAATTATCAAGGGTCCTGGAATTCTCACTGTAACTATGGGTTGTGATGCTCTAATTTATTAAGCCTTTTCTTAGAGTTGTTAATGAGAAGCTAAATTGACCAAGTTAATTTCATCTCTTTTTCTCCTTCCCTGGCCCCATTTTGGAGCTGTTCCTGACCAGTGAATTGGCAACAGTCCAGGGGAAAGGGACAGGAAGTAAAGAGCCCAGAAGGTCCTTGGATAATTGAGAGTGGTATAAATGGCTTTCTGATATACTTAAGTCATTACAGTGTTAGGTAGGGGGAAATATATCCTATTTGCTGCTTCAAATAGCTTCTTGGAATAGCCATCTAGTCTTTTGGCTTTGGTGAGTAACTTTCTGCTGGATGAGGGGTAATGGAACCGGATTTCATGTATCTCCTACTTGAACAGCTATGTGAAAGGGGTATTGAAC
Organism: Noctilio leporinus; assembly: GCA_004026585.1. NCBI lineage: Eukaryota > Metazoa > Chordata > Mammalia > Chiroptera > Noctilionidae > Noctilio > Noctilio leporinus. The sequence continues at coordinate 71,086 of PVIW01006667.1, read as the reverse complement.
ATTTCCCTTCCTTGATTTTCCAAAATGAGCCCAAATTTTAGTGTAATATTTTTAAAGTAACATGTATTAGTTTTATTTATTTATTACAAAGGTAATAATTCCCTTGTTAGAAAATGCAGAAACACATAAAGAGGAAAATAAACATTGCCCTTAATTTACCATCAAGAGATAATTTTGGTTATTTTCTTTCTTTTTTTTTAAAACATTTTATTTATTATTTTCAGAGAGAGGGGAAGGGAGAGAGGCAGAGGCAGAAAAACATCAGTGTATGGTTGCTTTTCATCTGCCTCCAGCTGTAGATGTGGCTGTAGACCTGACCTGGCTTGTAACCTGGTTGTGTACCCTGGCTGGAAATCAAACCAGCGACCTTTGGGTTCACAGGCCAGGGCCTTATCCACTGTGCTACCAGCCAGGGCTTGGTTATTTTATTTCTTTCTTCTTTTTTTTTTTTTTGTTTTAAATGTTTTAGCTCATTTTTTTTTAAGATTTTATTTCATTATTCTTAGAAAGAGGGGAAGGGAGAGAGGCACAGAGGGAGACAGACATCAATGTATGGTTGCGTTTCACCTGCCTCCAGCTATAGGCCTGGCTGGAGACCTGGTCTGCAACCTGGTTATGTGCCCTGGCTGGGGAATCGAACCTGCGACCTTTGGGTTCACAGGCCAGTGCCTTATCCACTGTGCTACCAGCCAGGGCGGTTATTTTATTTCTTAATAAGCAATCCTCTTTAGGATTTTTATGGTATCTTTTTTAAACTTAATTTATTTTATATATACGTTTTATACATTAAATATGTAAGTATGACTGTTGAATTTATGTTTTTAAAGTGGTCCTTTTGTTTCCTTTTCCTTGTTTGGTTTGGCTCTTCTATCTTTCCATGCCATCCTTGTGTATTACCAAACAAGTATGTATCTTTCCATATTTTTCCATGTTCATATGTGTATCCAGACACACATACAATTACATGGGTTTTTGTTCATTGTTTTACAAACACAGAATTTTATATATCATTTCATATATCTTGCTTTTTTCACTCAACAGTATCTCATTGAAATCTAGCAAAGTCTATTGGTATAGATCTTACTTTTTTAAAACAAGGGTACAGAGTATTTTATAGAGGCACAACAACCTATTTAGCTATTCTCCTATTAAGGAACATTTACATTTGTTCTTTCCAGATTTCAGCCACTATAATGAATGGTGACACAAACATCATTGTGCATATGTCCTTATGTACTGGTGATATATGTGTACACACACACACACATATACACACATACACATACATATACATATACATAAACACATATATATGAATTTTTACATATAATTGTCCATATATTGTTAACCTCTATGTCCATATTGATTTACAAAAACAGGCTGTTATAATTTACTTTTATCTTTTGTATGTAATATATGAGATTATTCTTTTCTTCATGTCCTTATCAGCATAAGGTGTTACGGTTCTTTTATAATTTTACAACTTAATGGGTGAATTTCCTTGAAAAATAATATTTTTCATTATTATCTTATACTTTTGTTCAATTAAATTTGCTTTTTGAATTATCTGTATATAATATCTGCCCATTTTAATGAGTTATTTATATTTTTCTTTCTTTTTAAAGATTTTATTCATTGTTTTTAGAGAGAAGGGCAGGGAGGGAGGAAGAAAGGGAGAGAAACATCAATGTATGGTTGCCTTTCACCTGCCTCCAGATGGGGACCTGGCTGGAGACCAGGCTTGCAACCTGGTTATGGGCACTGACTGGGAATCGAACCAGCAACCTTTGGGATTCATAGGCTTGCGCCTATTCACTGAGCCACCAGCCAGGGCTTATATATTTTTTAATTTGTAAGATCACTTTGGATAGTTTTGTTATTGGATCTTTGTCTGTCATTGTTATAAATAATCTCTTCCAAAACTGTGTGTGTTGAGTTTGCTGATGATATGTTTTGTCCATAATTTTGTTTCTTTTTCATATCCAAATATGACTCTTTTGTTATGGAAGTTCTGGTTTCTAGTCTGGGTTAAGACTGTTTTCCAAAGGTGGATAACCAGTTACAGTGGCATAAGATATTAAATAATCCCTACTATTCCCTGTGAACTGAACTACCATATTTGTCACCTCATAAACCTTTTACAAATTAAATTCTTTGGGGTGACATTGGCTAATAAAATTATATAGATTTCAGATGTACAATTCAATAGTACATCATCTGTATGTTGTATAGGGTGTTCACTATCTAGTCAATCTCTTTCCATGATCGTAAACTCACTTTTGACCCCCATCTACCTTCCCTGAGTCCCTTTTCCCTATGGTAATCACCATACTGTTCTCTATGAGTTTTTTCTTTGTTTAATCCCTTTACCCTTTTCACAGAGCCCTCTAATTCCCTCCCCTCTGACAGCTGTTGGTCTGTTTTCTGATTATATGAGTCTGTTTATGTTGTTTTTCAGTTTTATTTTGTTCATTAGAAACATATAAGTAAAATCATATGGTATTTGTCTTTCTCTGACTGGCTTATTTCAGTTAGGGTCTAGAAAAGAGAAAATGGCCACTGCTGGCCTTGATGCCAGATACTTCAGGTTTTCCCTGTATACCACTGGTGTCTTTCAAGCTGCTACCCTGGTGCTGGAGCTCAGAAGGAGTGAGTCTGAGTAGGAGAGTCCATGTGTGGGTTCTTTAAGATGAACTACTGGGGGTTCCAGCAGTTTCTCCCACTGCTGGTTTCTGCAGCCAGAAATTGTGGTAACTTATCTTCTTGGCACTGAACCCTTGGGTTAGGGGTCCTGGTGTTGGGCTGGGACTTCTTGCTCTTGAGGTATTCCTCCCAAATTATTACCTACCACATGTGGGTGGGAGACCAGCCTATTCTGCATCTTTGCCCCCCCTACCTTTCCTGATGGATGTGGTTTTTAAAATTATGTAGTTGTCAGATTCCATTCAAATCAAATTCTGATTATTTTGGCTGATGATTGTTCTTTATTTTAGTTGTAACTTTGATGTGATTGTGCAAGGAGATGAGGCATGTCTTCTTATGCTGTCATCTTTACTGTGTTCCATCTAAATATTTGAAGCATTTGTTCGATTTCTGTGAAATATGCCATTGGTATCTTGATAAGAATTACATTGAATCTATAAATTGCTTTGGGCAGTACGGACACTTTAATGATGTTAATTCTTCCTACCCATGAGCACAGTATATACTTCCATTTATTTTTATCTCCTTCTTTTTCTTTGTTTAGTGTCTTATGATTTTTCAAGTACAGGTTTTTATATCCTCAGTTAAATTTATTGCTAGTTATTTTTTGAAGCCATTGTAAATGGGATTGTTTTCTTAGTTTCCCTTTCTGCTAGTTCATTATTAGGGTATAGAAATGTGACTGGAAAAGATGGTGACAGAGTAGAGAGCAGTGCTGATGGCGTTCTCGAACACCAGAGCTGCTGGAGGATAGGATAGGGAGTGCGAGAAGTCTTCAGGTTCCTAAGAATTGGAGCTGTCAGCATCTGGACTCAGGGGAGCACAGCCCAGAGGCAGCAGAGACCTGCAGGAGAGCAGGTGAGACAGTTCCAAACCGGCTGGCGGGCCGAAGCCGGCTCTGAGCAGTCACAGCTCTACCCAGAGGGGCATCTTTAACTGAAGCCAGCTCCAGGCTCCCTGGAGACTAGAAATCTGAACAGTGAAGTGTGGGCAGCAAGGGCAAATGCTGGAGGGAATGAGGAATTGAACTCCTGCAGGGGAGGGACTGTGTGAGAGCCTTGCTCCAGCAACAGGGAGAGGAAGCTCCTCACTGGGTCAGAGGCTGAGGAGAAGAGTCCTTTGGGGAGCAGGAGTGGGAGAGCAGGGAAGTGCACTGGCCAGGGCCGTGAGAGGGCCAAAAACGGTGCTGCTGGGCCACCTGGCAAACAGCAGCTTGAAGCCCCTGCGAGAGGGGAGGCCCAGCCCTGCGCACCCACACAGGCCCCCAGGCTCCCATGGAAACTCGAAACTTTGAGACAGGAACTTGTAGCTTGGGAAACTGACCCACCCATTGCAGGCGACAAAGGCCTCACTGCAGATGCCCTGGGAGGGTGCGCATCACAGAGGCAGCCTGAAGGACTCCATGGAGAGCTGGTGTGCTTAGAGGATTGACCCTCGCTCAGGGGAGCTGGGAAGTGTTGGCAGACCCCAGGTACTGTTAGCGGATGGGGGCTGCCTCCTCCGGGAGCTGCGGGGGCAGGGCCAGTCATCACAGGAACCAGCGAGGTTGCAGACCGCCCTGCAGGGGTGCCAGGTGCCCATCACAGGCAGGAACCTCCTCCAGGAGTTGGAGGGGGTACCCTGCTGGACTTCAGAGGGAAGAAAAGGGAGGACCCCAGAACACTGGCAGCCCTAAAACCCAGCTAAGCTACTGGAGGTCCGGCCTACCTGGGGGCTGACACTCAGAATCAGCCCTGACTGTGATAATCATAGGCCCTGCCACTCCAAGACCAGCTAGACTGCAGACTGCAGAGACCTGACCAAGAAAAAGAGGCAGCCTCAGGAAATGGATCTCTGCTAATCTCAAGCACCTGAGTTACACCGACAGTTACATGAACTATTAATCCCTAGCATACCCTTTTCAAAAGTTACTTCTCACATATTTTTAATCCTCCCCTATCTCAATCCACCTAAATACCCAAGACCCTCCCCATCCCCTTGATTTAAAGTCTACTCACTCTCTGGCTACAATGCATTCCCAGTCCTGAATCTAAGTATTCCTCTCCTCCCCAGCCACCTAAACCCTTTCTTTCTTTCTTTCTATTTTTTTTTTCTTTCATGCTAAAAGCTCACAGGTACTGGCTCTACCTGGACCAACCAGAGATCATAAAGGGTGAATAGCCACCTAAACCCTTTCTTTATTATTATTATTTTTTCTTTTTCTTTTATCCTTTTTTTCTTCTTTTTCTATTTTTAATTAAAAAATTTTTTTTTCTTTTCTCTGCTATAAGCCCACAGGTTCTGGCTCCACCTGGACCAATCAGGGATCATTAAGGGTGAACAGCCATCTAAACCCTTTCTTCTTATTATTATTATCATCTTTTTTTCCTTTTTTTTTCTTTTCTTTTTTTTCCCACTAAAAACCCACAGGTCCTGGCTCCACCTGGATCAATCAAGGATCACTAAGGGTGAACAGGGAGGCAAATGCGGCAAATATATACATAGGGTTACACTGTTCACTCATACTTGAGGCTTTCTGATTTTCCCCTCCTCATTTCTATGAGAAAGGGTAGAAGGAGTGTCTTGACTGAAAGGAAAGGAGCAACATACACAACCAATCCAAAATACAACCAGACAGCCCAAATAAATGAGCAACCAAGAGCAACAAGTGGAGAAAATCTAGGAGACTGCAACACTGAACTCCTCAAATCTCTTAACAGGGAAGGGTGCTCAACTAAGGCAAGGAAGCAAAGCAGATTAATCCAAGGAAAAAACAAAAAACAAAAAGGAAGCAACAACAGACACCCAAAATGGTGAAAAAGAGAATCAGTCCATCACCAAAAGGAAAGGAAGAATCCCCAGAAAGACCACTAAATGAAACGGGCACATGAAATACCAGATAAGGAATTCAAAAGAAAGATGATAGAGAAGCTCAGTGAGCTTAGCCAGCTCAAAGAAAACTATAAACAACTCCAGGGAAGTTACGAGGAACTTACTGAGAACTACAACAACATCAAAAAGAACATAGAAACTATCAGTAAGTGACAGGAGGAAATGAAGAATACAATTTCTGAACTGAAAAATACAGTAGAAGGAATCAACAGTAGGCTAGAGGAAGCAGAGGACCAGATCAGCAAGTTGGAGGATAATGTAGACAAATACTCCAAGACAGTACAAGAGAATGAAAAAAGGCTGAAAAGATTGAAGAGGATTTAAGAGAACTGCAGGACAACATAAACATAACAACATTCATATCACAGGGACACCAGAAGGAGAAGAGAAACAAGGAATGGAAAACCTGTTCAAAAAGTCATGGTAGAAAATTTCCCTAACATGATGAGTGAAAACTTGAATCAAGTTCAGGAAGCACAGAGGGTCCCAATGAAGATCAACCCAAACAGACCAACACCAAGGCCCATTGTTAGTAAAATGGCTAATTTCAAAGACAAAGAGAGAATCCTAAACACATCAAAAGAGAGACGGCAAATAACATATAAGGGAGCTCCAATAAGGCTATCAAATGATTATTCAACAGAAACAATTCAAGCCAGAAGGGAATGGCAAAAAGTATTTCAAGTAATGGTAAACAAAGACCTGCAAACAAGAACACTCTACCCAGCAATGCTCTCATTCAAGATAGAAGGAGAATTAAGGAGTATCCCAGACAAAGAAAAAAAAAAAAAAAAAAAGACTAAAAGAATACATCTCTACCAAATCAGCATTGCAAGAAATGCTAAAGGGTCCGCTTTAAAAATAAATAAATAACTAAATAAAATGAAGAAACAGAGAAAGCCAAAGAGGAATACAGATACAAAGGGAGAAAATGGCAATGAATAAGTATCAATCAATAACAACCTTAAATGTAAATGGATTAAATGCACCAATCAAAAGACATAGGGTAGCCGAATGGATAAGACAACATGACCCATATATATGCTGTCTTCAAGAGACCCACCTTAGAACAATAGATCGACACAGATTGAGAGTGAAGGGATGGAAAAATATATATCAAGCAAATGGACATGAAAAAAAAAGCTGGAGTAGCAGTACTTATTTCAGACAAAATAGATTTTACAATGAAGGCCATAAAAAGGGACAAAGATGGACATTTCATAATACTTAAGGGAACAATCCATCAAGAAGAAATAACTCTGGTAAACATATACGTACCCAACGTAGGAGCTCTGAAATATATAAGGGAAATCTTGGAGGACTTTAAAAAAGATATAGACAGCAAGCAACACACTAACAGTAGGGGATTTTAATACCCCACTATCAACAATGGACAGTACTTCCAAACAAAAGTCCCCAAAGATGTTGTGGCATTAAACAACACTCTAGAGGAAATGGACCTAAATGATGTATGCAGAGTCATTTACCCCAAAGAAGCAAAATGCACATTCTTTTCAAATGCATATGGATCATTCTCTAAGATAGACCACATGGTATTTCAAAAGACAAGCCTCCACAAATACAGGAAAATGGAAATCATACAAAGCATCTTCTCAGATCACAATGGCTTGAAACTAGAAACCAATCTCAAGGGAAAAAACCAAAAGTTCTCTAACTCATGGAGACTGAATAACATGCTTTTAAGCAATGAAAGGGTTAACAATGAGAGCAAAGGTGAAATAAAAAGTTTCTGGAAACAAATGACATTGAATACACAATAGACTAAAACCTGTCAGATACAGCAAAGGCAGTGCTCAGAGGGAAATTTATAGCAATACAGGCCTTCCTAAAAAGGTCACAAGAAGTTTATAAAAACAACCTAACCACAAAGCTGCAAGAACTAGAGGAGCAACAACAAACAAAGCCCAGAGCAAGTAGAAGGAAGGAAATCATCAAGATCAGAGAACTAAATAACACAGAGTTTCAAACTACAATTCGAAGAATTAACAGGTCCAGGAGCTGGTTCATGAAAAAATAAACAAAATTGACAAGACTTTATCCAGACTCATCAAGAAAAAGAGAGAGAGGACCCAAATAAGCAGAATCTGAACTGACAGAAAAGAAATCACAACTGATACTTGAGAAGTACAAAAGAATGTAAGAAATTACTACAAACAACTAAATGACAAAAATTATGACAACCTGGATGAAATGGACACATTTCTGGAAATGTATAATCTACCAAAACTGAACCCAGAAGAAGCAGAAAGCCTGAATAGGCCAATAACCACTAGTGAAATTAAAAGAAGTAATCCAAAATCTCCCAAAGCACAAAAGCCCTGGACCGGCTGGGTACACAGGTGAGTTTTACCGAACATTTAAAGAAGAAATAATTCCTATCCTTCTCAACCTATACCAAAAAATGCAGGAAGAGGGAAGACTCCCTTACTCTTTCTAGGAGGCCAATATTATTCTAATCCCAAAAACAGGGCAAGACACAACTAAGGAAGAAAGCTACAGACCAATATCTCTGATGAACATAGATGCTAAAATTCTCAACAAAATTTTGGCTAACTTGATTCAGCAGTACATTACAAATATCATACCCCATGATCAAGTGGATTTCATCCCAGGGATGCAAGGATGGTACAACATTCACAAATCAATAAATGTAATACACCACATCAACAAATTGAAAGACAAAAACTATATAATCATATCAATAGATGCTGAAAAAGCATTTGATAATGTACAGCAACCATTTATGATAAAAACCCTCAGCAAAATGGCAATAGAGGAAGCGTCCCTCAACATCATAAAAGCCATATACAAGAAACCTGAAGCCAACATCACAGTCAATGGGCAAAAACTAAAAGCTTTCCCCCTAACATCAGGAACAAGACAAGGCTGTCCACTTTCTCCACTTCTATTCAACATTGTCCTGGAAGTTCTAGCTATAGCCATCAGAGAAGAAAAAGGAATCAAAGGTATCCAAATTGGAAAGGAGGAAGTCACACTGTCATTATTTGCAGATGATATGATAGTGTACATACAAAACCCGATGGGCTCTACCCAAAACTTACTCAACCTAATAAGGAAATTTAGCAAAATAGCTGGGTATAAAGTCATTATCCAACAATCAAAAGCATTTTTGTATACCAATAATGAAACAACAGAAATAGAAGCGAAAAAACAAATCCCATTTACCATAGCAACAAGAAAAATAAAGTACCTAGGAATAAACTTAACTAAGGAGGTCAAAGACCTGTACTCAGAAAACTACAGAACAATGAAGAAAGAAATCAAGGAAGACACAAATAAATGGAAGCATATACCACGGTCATGGATGGGAAGAATTAACATCATTAAAATGTCCATACTACCCAAAGCAATCTACATATTCAATGCAATCCCAATTAAAATACCAATGACAGACTTCACAGAAATAAAAAAAAATACTTAAGAAATTTTTATGGAGTCACAAATGCCCACGAATAAGCACAGCAATCTTGAGAAAGAAGAATAAGGTAGGAGGAATCACAATTCCGGACTTCCAACAATACTACAAGGCTACTGTCATCAAAACAGCCTGGTACTGGCATAAGAATATACATATAGATCAATGGAACAGAATAGAGAGCCCAGAAATTAACCCAGGACTCTATGGTCAACTAATATTCGACAATAGGGGAAGGAACATAAAATCGAATAAAAACTGCCTCTTCAACAAATGATGTTGGGAGAATTGGACAGCAACATGCAAAAAGATAAAACTAGACCACCAACTTACACCATACACCAGAATCAACTCAAGATGGATAAAGGAGTTAAACATAAGCAGTGCCACCATAATGGTCCTGGAGAAAAATATAGGCAGTAAAGTTTTGGATGTCCTACGCAGAAATATATTTACTGATACTTCACCAAGGGCAAAGGAAATCAAAGAACAAATCAACAAATGGGACTATATCAAATTGAAGTTTGTGTTCAGCTAAAGAAAACATCAGCAAAATTCAAAGGGAACCAACTGTATGGGTAAACATAATAGCCCAATGATATCTCAGACAAGGGTCTGGTCTCCAAAATATATGAAGAACTATTGAGACACAACACCAGGGAGAGAGACAGCCCAATTCAAAAATGGGCAAAGTACCTGAACAGGCAACTCACTGAGGAAGATATACAAAGGGCCCAGAGGCATATGAACGAATGCTCAACATCGCTAGTCATCAGAGAGATGCAAATTTAAACCACAATAAGACACCACCTCACACCTGTCAGAATGGCAATCATCAACGAATCAACAAACAACAAGTGTTGGCGAGGATGTGGGGCCAAGGGAACCCTGGTGCACTGTTGGTGGGAATGTAGACTGGTGCAGCCACTGTGGAAAACAGTATGGGGTTTCCTCAAAAAACTAAAAATGGAACTGTCTTTTGATCCAGCAATTCCACTACTTGGACTATACCCAAAGAATCCTCAAACACCAATTTGTAAGAACCTATGTACACCTATATTCATAGCAGCACTATTTACAATAGTCAATTGCCGGAAACAGCCCAAGTGCCCATCAGTGGATGATTGGATCAAAAAACTTTGGTACATTTACACAATGGAATATTAAACAGCAGAAAGAATGAAGGAACTCCTCCTCTTTTCAACAACATGGGTGGAACTGGAAAGTATTATGCTTAGTGAAATAAGGCAGTCAGTGAAGGACGAATACCATATGATCTCACCCATTACAGGACAGTAATGAACAAAACTAACAACAAGCTAAGTAGAACCAAATATATTAATACAGTGAATAACCCTTCTGTGGTCAGGGGGAAAGGGTTTGTTGGGAGGGGGGAGGAAGAGGCAAGGAAGGGGAGCAATTACGACAAGAACCTAGTATAAAGGAACCATGGACATGGACAATGGTTTGGATTAACTTTGGGGGGAATGGGTGGGTGGGGTGGGGTACAGAGGGGAGGAAAAAGGGGATGGATGTAATTCAACAATAAAATTAAAAAAGAAAAAATGTAACTGATTTCTAGATATTTATTTTATATCCTGCTACTTTACTATATTGACTTGTCTGTTCTAGTAGTTTTTTGTGTGTGGAATATTTAGGGTTGTTTAGATACAGTATCATGTCATCTGTAACTAATGACAGTTTTGTTTCTTTATAATTTAGATGCCTTTTATTTCTTATTCTTGTGTGGTTGCTGTGGCTTTAACTTCCAGGTACTGTGTTGAATAAGAGGTGAAACTGGTCGTCCCTGTGTTTTCACAGTGTTAAGGGAAACAAAACAGTTTTTGCCTGTTGACTATCATGTTGGCTGTGATTTGTCATATATGGTATTCTTGATGTTGAAATATGTTCCTTCTGGTCCCACTTTGCTAAGAGTGGAAAAAAAATAATTTTTTCATTTTTATCATAAATGGGTGCTGGCTTTTATTAAATGCTTTCTGCACATATATTGATATGATGTGATTTTTTCTTCATTTTTTATGCCATTTATCACATTTATTGATTTGCAATACTGTACTGGCCTTGCATCCCCAGAGTAAATCCCAAGTATCATGGTGTATGATCTTTTTAATGTATTCCTGGATCGGTTTGCTAGTATTTTGTTGAGAACTTTAGCATCTTTGTTCATTAGGGATATTGGACTATAATTTTATGTTTTATTTTCTTTTGGAAATAGGATGATGTTGGACTCATAAAGTGAACTTGGAAGTCTTCCCTCCTTTTGAATTTTTTTGGATAGTTTGAGAAGGAGAGTTGTTAGTTCTTTTTTGAATGTTTGGTAGAATGTACCTGTGAAGCCATCTAGTATAAGACTTTGGTTAGGAGATCTTTTATTACTACTTCAATTTCATTAGTTTTAATTGATCTATTCAGATTTTATGATTCTTCCTGATTCAGTTTTAAAAGATTGTATGTTTCTGGGAATTTATCAGTTTTGTCTAGACTCTCCAATTTTTGACGTGTAGTTGTTTTTATTTTCCACAATCCTTTGTATTTCTGTGATGTCAGTTGTTACTTTTCCTCTTTCATTGCTTGTTTATCTTTACACAGAAGTAGTTCTTGGTTTCAATGATCTTTTTTCAATTGTTTTTTAGAGTTTTTTATTTACTCTGATCTTTATTATTTTTTTTCTCCTACTCAGTTGGCCCTTGTTGTTCCTTTTCTAGTTTCTTTAAATATATGTAATGTTACAGGTTGCAAGCCAGGTCTCCAGCCAGGTCTGTAGCTGGAGGTAGGTGAAAGGCAACCATACATTGATGTTTCTCTCCCTCTCTGCTTCTTTTCCTTCCCCTCTTTCTAAAAATAATAAATAAAATTTAAAAAATTAAATATATGTAATGTTAGATTGCTTATTTGAGATTTTTCTTGTTTCTTGAGGTGGGCCTATGTTGTTATAAACTTCCTTTTTAGGTATGCTTTCAATGTGTCTCATTAATTTTGGGTTGGTGTATTCTCATTTTCATTTGTTTCAAGGTATCTTTTGATTTTTCCTTGATTTTATTGTTTAGTGACATGTTATTTAGCCTCTATGTATTTCTGTGATTTTTTTTCTTGTGATTGATTTCTTCTTTTATAGCATTGTGGTCCAAAAAGATGCTTGATATGATTTCAGTCTTCTTAATATATTGAGATTTGTTTGGTATCCTAATATGTGTTCTGGCCTAGAAAACGTTTCATGTGCACTTGGAAGGAATGTGTATTCTGCTATTTTGGGTTGAACTACTCTAAAGAAATAAATTAAATCCACCTTATCCAGCCTGTCATGTTTTGTTCCCTGTTGACTTTCTGTCTGGAAGATCTATCCATTGAAGTAAATGCAGTGTTACAATCCCCTACTATGACTGTGTGACTGTTGATCTCTCCCTTTATGTTCATCAATATTTGCTCTATATATTTATGTGCTCCTATGTTGGGTGCATAAATGTTTACAAGGGTTATATCCCCTTGTTGGATTGTGCCTTTTATCATTATGTAGTATCCTTCTGTGTCTCTTATTATATAGCCTTTGTTTTAAGTCTATTTTGTTAGATACACTATTGCTATGGCAGTACTTTTTAATTTCCATTTGCTTGGAATATCTCTTTTCATCCCTTTACTTTTAGTGTATGTGTATCTTTTGTTCTGAGGTAGGTCTCTTACCCATTCAGCTACCCTATGTCCTTTGATTGAAGCATTTAAACCATTTACATTTATTTTATTTGTTTATTTTAAAATTGTCTCCTTTTTAAAAAGATTTTATTTATTATTTCTAGAGAGAGAGGGGAAGGGAGGGAGGCAGAGAGGGAGAGACACATCAGTGTATGGTTGTTTTCCACCTGCCTCCAGCTACAGACCTGGCTGGAGACCTGGCTTGCAACCTGGTTATGTGCCCTGGCTGGGAATTGAACCAGGGGCCTTTGGGTTCACAGGCCAGCACCTTATCCACTGTACCACCCCCCAGGGCTTGTGAGCATATTTATTGCCAGCATTTTAAACTGTGCATCTGTCAAGCTGGCAGTCTGTTCATTTGTCAGACTGGGTACTTCTCTGATGCTTAGTTTGGGCACTGGGACCTTGATTTATGCCATACATAAATCATATTGAGTCATATTTCTCTGTCTTCGCATCTAGACAGGCTCCTGTGTTTGCCTCTGTGTCTCAGGTAGAGCTGTGGTGCCTGTTAGTTCTAAGGGTGGAGCCTTAGGTATTTGTCAGTGTTGGGTGACCAGTTTTACCAGGTCGTGGTGCTGTCTGGGGTGGGGGCAGATTTTGAGAGGGACTTATGCCACTTGCTCAGCATTTGTCCCCTTTTCAAACACTTCTGCTTCCTGCTTCCCATAAGGGACTAGCTCCACTCTAGTTGCCTGGTTCCCAGAGTGGGTAGGTCTGTGGACATTTCAGGACTGTGGAGGCCTCTAAATAAATGAATTCCACCCCATTGTTCCTCCAGCCCAGCTCCTACTGGTTTTCACAGTCAGAAAAAGCAATGTGGCTTTTAATTTTTCTCCCCTGATGCTAGAATGGTAAGCCAGGCAATCTGATCTGGTGCCAGGAGCATTCAATAGGTGCCCCTGCTGTTGTGTTTGTTTTTTTTTAATTTTAATTTTATTTTTCTGCTGCAGCTCTCTCACCTGTGCCACCAACTCACACAGCTGCCCCGCCAAGTGCATCAGCAATTCACTTGCCTAACCCCTTCCTCTGTGTTCCGGCTCTGCCTGTCCTACCTGTCTGGATGAGCCTTTTCTTTCTTCTGCCTTTTGTTTGTTGGATTTCCATGTAGTTCTACATTCAGGAATTTCTGGATGTCTCTAGTTTTGAGGTAGATGTATCATCTTTGGTTGTGAGAGGAGATGCAGTATGACTATCTACACCTCCATCTTGGATCTCTCTGACATTGTACCAACCTTGCATCCCTGGAATAAATCTCAATTGATCATGGTGTATGATCATCTTTTTAATGTATCATTGGATCTGATTTGCTAGTGTTTTCTTGAAGATTTTTGTGTTTACGTTCATCAGATATGTTGGCCTGTTGTTCTTTCTCTATTGTTTCTCACCTGGTTTTGGAGTTAAAATAATACTGGCCTTGTAAAAAGTGTTAGGGACCATTCCCTCTTCTTGAATGTTTTTGAATAGTTTAAGAAGGATAGGTATTATTTTTTCTTTGAATGTTTTGTAAAATTCACCTGTGAAGCAATCCAATATGGGGCTTTTGCGTGCCAGTAGTTTTTTTGATTATTACTTCAATCTCTTTAGTTGTTATTGGTCTGTCCACATTTTCTACTTCTTCCTTATGTGGTATTGGAGAATTATATACCTAGAAAATGATCCATTTTACCCAGGTTGTCCAATTTCTTAGCATATGGGTGTTCACAATAATTTCTTACAATCCTTTGTATTTCTGTGATATCAGTTGTTACTTTTCCTTTTTCATTTATTTGGGTCATCTTTTTTTTATTTTTATTTATTTTTTATGAGTCTAGTTAATAGGTTTTCAGTATGGTTTATTATTTTTTTTCACTGAGCCAGCCCCTGTATTCATTGATCCTTTGAATTTTTTTTTTTTTTTTTTTTTTTTTTTTTTTTTTTTTTTTTTTTTTTTTTTTTTTTTTTTTTTTTTTTTTTTTTTTTTTTTTTTTTTTTTTTTTTTTTTTTTTTTTTTTTTTTTTTTTTTTTTTTTTTTTTTTTTTTTTTTTTTTTTTTTTTTTTTTTTTTTTTTTTGTCTTTATGTGATCCAAGAAGATGCTTGATATTCTTTAAATTTTGTGGAATTTGTTAAGGCTTGTTTTGTGTCCTATCATGTGGTTTATCTTTGAGAATGGTCCACATGCATTTGAAAGAATGTGTATTTTGCTTCCTTGGGGTGAAATGTTATATAAATATCAATTAAGTCCATTTGATCTAGAGTGTTCAATTCTGCAGTATTTTTTGTTGATTTTTTTTATTGGAAGAGCATTCCATTATTGACAGCGAGTTGTTAAGATCCCCTTCACTGACTGTATAGCTGTCTGTCTCTTTCTTAAAGTTCTCCAATATTTTCTTTTTTTTTTTTTTAAGATTTCTATTTCATTATTTTTTAGAAAGAGAGGAGGGAGAGAGGCGGAGAGAGAGGGAGACATCAATGTATGGTTGTGTTTCACCTGCCTCCAGCCACAGACCTGACTGGAGACCTGGTTTGCAACCTGGTTATGTGCCCTGGCTGGGGAATTGAACCTGCGACCTTTGGGTTCGCAGGCCGGTGCTTTATCCACTGTGCTACCAGCCAGGGCCTCCAATATTTTCTTTATATATTTAGGTGCACCTATATTGGGTGCATATATGTTTACATGAGTTATATCTTCCTATTGGACTACTCCATTAAGTATTATGTAGTGACCTTGTTTGTCTCTTGTTATGGCCTTTGTTTTAAAGTCAGTTTTGTCTGATATAAGTATTGCTACCAAACCTTTTTCTTTTTCATGTCTGTTTGCTTGGCATAGTTTAAAAAATATATATTTTATTGATTTTGCTAATACAGTTGTCCCAATTTTTCCCCTTTGCCCCCTCCATCTGGTACCCCCCCATTCATTCCAGTAATGCCCCCTATAGTTCATGTCCATGTGTCATGCATATAAGTTCTTTGGCTTCTCCATTTCCTTTATTATTCTTAACATCCTCCTATCTGTTCTGTAACTGCTTTCTAATTATCAGCCTCTAAAATCATATTAATACAAAGTGTTCTTTTCATCATTTCAAAATGCTTATGTTAAATCATTTGTACCCCTGACTGGTAGCACAGTGGATAAGGTGCCGGCCTGCGAACCCAAAGGTTGCAGGTTCGATTCCCCAGTCAGGGAACATAACCAGGTTGCAAACCAGGTCTCCAGCCAGGTCTGTGGCTGGAGGCAGGTGAAACGCAACCATACATTGATGTCTCTCTCCCTCTCTGTCTCTCTCCCTTCCCCTCTTTCTAAAAATAATGAAATAAAATCTTTAAAAAAATCATTTGTATAACAATTTACTTTTTAAGTAATATCAATTTGAATATTACCAAACAATGCACAAATACATTTACACACATATATATTTTTACAAATATTACACTAGAAAAAATATTTTTACTCCTATGACTGTCTAATAACATAATTAATTGCCTGTAAAACATTTTCTATTAGAAATATTTTGGTCTGGTTTCTTTAATTTCTTGTCCCTCAAAAAAACTCATGTCATAATTATCCTTCCCAGGTCCTATCTATATTTTCTTGGTTATAGGCAGACTTCTCCTGAGTTAAACAAACAAACAAACTCTTATTTTCATTCCCAAAAGATTTAGTCTTCTTTATTTTTTAAATCTGCAGTGTTCAATGTGGTAGCCACTTAAAATGTGACTAGTTCAAGTTGTGATATACTATAAAATGCATACTGGATTTTGAAGAGAAAATACAAAAAATTTAAATATGTCAGCTTATAAAATCATTATGTTACATGATATTTTAGATATATTTTAGTAAATTAAGCATTTTTCTTTTTCTTTTTTTCTTTAAAACTTTTACTCTAGCCCTGGCTGGTAGCACAGTGGTTAAGGTGCCGGCCTGCGAACCCAAAGGTCGCAGGTTCGGTTCCCAGCCAGGGCACATAACCAGGTTGCAAACCAGGTCTCCAGTCAGGTCTGTGGCTGAAGGCAGGTGAAACACAATCATACATTGATGTCTCTCTCCCTCTCTGCCTCTCTCCCTTCCCCTCTTTCTAAAAAATAATGAAATAAAATCTTAAAAAAAAAAAACTTTTACTCTAGAATGCTATTTTCGTCAACTGTATCATAGAAATGGTGTAGTGCAGAATTCACTTCCATGAAATCTGTCCTAGAGACAGTGCCAAACCCATAGTAAAAAGTGAATTTGGATTCTGAGTCAGATCCCACCCCCTCCAATAATACAACTCAATTTTATTTAAAGCTACTGGAACTACAACTTAATTCTTTTTGGAGTTTTCCATTTTAGATAGTAGATTGATTTTTTTTTTTTTTTTGCCATGCAGAGGTCTTATTTCTTGTATTACCTTCTGTTTCTCCTCATCATATGTTTTACTAGTTGAAACTTCAGAAACAGTGGCACCTGCAGTGCTCAGCTAGTCCCCACAGAGTAGAAATTATGATATCTACTAATTGGAGATTGGAAAAAAACTAGAATTTAAATAATTTTGTATAATAGTATTCTAGCTATTTTTTTAACTTGTAGGTGACTCCCTATGTGGTCCTAAACTAATCACTGAACTATTTTTAAGAGTCTGTTGAGGTAGAGATTAGGTATGTTCACATTCGAATAATTAAGTTTACTATAGCATTAATACATTTTCCAAAGCATCCCCCATTTGGGGGCCTTCATTCCTAGAAATGTCTATTTCCACTATCTATTTGAAAGAAATCTAATCTAATTTAAATACTTATATGAAAAAATATATATATTGGTTATGTACATGAATCATATAGTTTAGTAGTTGGTGACTTCCATCCCAAATCAGTCTTCACTCTCAGCATCTTTTCTAACCTAAAGATTGACTAATTTCTCAGCACATCAACTACCAGGTGGTTGATATTTAAAACATAAATTGCTAATAAAATCTACATATTACATACCCATAAACAAACACACACTTTGTGACAGTGAATAATAAGAAAGATAGCATAGGCCCTGGCTGGTGGCACAGTAGATAAGGGGCTGGCCTGTGAACCTAAAGGTCGCTGGTTCAGTTCCCAGAAACTAGGTTGCAAGCCAGATCTCCAGCCAGATCCATAGCTGGAGGCAGGTGAAAGGCAACCATACATAGATGTTTCTCTCCCTCTCTTCCTCTTTCCCTTCCCCTCTCTCTCTGAAAAATAATGAATAAAATATATTAAAAAAAGAAAGATAGCATATATTTTATGTAATATACATCTGGATTCACACACTATGAACTGCAGAGTAGTCTGCAGATGTTTGCTAGTTTTGTTGGGCTTGGAGATCACCAGTTGAGGCCAAGCTGTGAATCAAGTCTGGCTGCTGCTAGTGCCAGGCCTGGGGTTACTTAGTGAACGGTGTATGTCTAGCTAAAGTCAGATGATGCTCATGTGAGAGACTTAGGAAAATTTGAAGCATGAGGCAAGATGGAAAAGCCACTGGAAATACTTTGAGTCGATCTGACAATTGGATATGGCAGGGCCTCAAGGAATCACCAGAATGGGGCAAATGGTGTGAGCCAGGTTGATGGAGCCTCAGATATGGTGCCCACCTGCTGGCTCTGTGGCTGTGTTGGGGGAGGGCTCAGAAAAGGAACAATGGCCTCTGCCAGCAGGGATTTTCTACTCTCCAGGCTGGGGAAACCTCTGCAGCTGTCAGAAGTGTTCATAACAGATTTAAGTCCAACACCCAGCCAGTCCTTCCTTCTTGGTGACTGGTGACATTTCCTGTAAATGATTTGGTCTCCTTCCAAGGCTAGGAAATCCTAGCATTTTAGTTAGTAACCACAACAGAGTCACTGGATGAAAAAAAGAGCAGCTGCTAGTCTGAGGGAGCTGTTTTTGTACTTCCTTGCCAAGATTCATGTATCACCAGGACTGCTTGTCAATTGCAGACCTGGGCTCTTCACATCTGGAAACAATGCTGCTTTCAGGACCTCCAGTGCTTCTCTCAGTGGTGTGGAGAAAATCCTCCTAATTTCCAGTTCTAGCCTTGGCAGCCCTCAACTTGACCAAGACCTTTAAAGAGTCGGAAGTCCAAATCCCATCTGCTGGGGGAGCGGGTCTCTGATGTGTTTAATGCTGTTCTTGGAGCACAGGTAGCATATCAAGGGCCATTTATATTATACCGCCCCCTCCCCCAAAGATAAAGCTGGAGGAAAGCTAAGCTCTCTGTGTTAAAGCCAGTAAGTGGAGCTAGAGCTGAAGACAACGCCATTTAGGTGAATTTCAGGCCTGTTCACTGTGTCTGGGAGTACCTTTGGGCAGTGTGGCAGGGTTCAACATTCCCAGGTCACTGACAGGTCGGTTATTTAGGCTGAAGGAGGTTGTCATCATCAGGGTAGCGAACACTTACTCCCCCTTCCCAGTCACTATGGATCCCACCACTACAAAGGACCCTGAATGCTGTCAGCCTCTTAGTTTTCGGTTTTGACTTTAGCATCATGGTTGCTATTTTTAGAAGGTGAGATTCTTGGTTGCACAAGGGTCTGGGAGCCTTTTAGCCTTTTATGACTGTCCTCTCTCTGAACTGGGATTTTTTTTGAAGATTTTATTTATTATTTCCAGAGAGAGGGGAAGGGAGAGAGGCAAAGAGGGAGAGACACATCCATGTATGGTTGCCTTTCACATGCCTCCAGCTACAGGTATGGCTGGAGACCTGGCTTGCAACCTGGCTATGTGCCCTGGCTGGGGAATTGAACCAGTGACCTCTGGGTTCACAGGCTGGTGCCATTCCACTGAGCTACGAACCAGGGCTCTGAGCTGGGATATTTTGAAGGAATAGATGAAGGAAATTGAAATGGTTATTAAGATTTTCCCAGCTTTACCCCTGACCTGTGTGGCTCAGCTGGTTGGGCATCATCCTACAAAGTGAAAGGTGTCCAATTCGATTCTCAATCAGGGCACATGCCCGTGTTGCAGCCTCAGTCCATTCTGAAGCAACTAAACCTCTCTTTCTCCTTCCCTTCCACTCTCTCTAAAGATAAATAAATAAATAAATAAATAAATAAATAAATAAATAAAATCTTTAAAATATCTTTTCCCCAGCTTTATTTTATGATTAGACTGCTTAGCTGTCTGATGAACACCCATTGCTTAATGTTTTTGGTTATCCAAATATGTACTTCCAGGGTGAGGGGGACTCATGGAGTCAGCCACTGAGCAATGCCATATGAATGACAAAGGACTGTTCTCTCATCCCCACACTAGTAAGAAAAGTGGGTAGCAAAGAGCTGGTGGACATGCTCTGCCTCAGGGAAGTGTGTGGTTCCCCCCTCCTCAAGAGCACTGACACTCTTAAATTTGCTCATTTTCATGTACACATGGAGAGGAGTGAATCTGTGATGCAAGTTGGATTATTTGGTCATGACTATCTGCTCAGTCTGGAGAGGCTTTTGAAGGAAATGAGATGAAATTTTATCAGTGTTGCACACAACAGAGGGTGTGCATTGCTGCCCAGAGAGAAGACTGTAGGCTCGTGTGAGCCATGGTAGGTGTAGAAAGCTGGGCGTTTGGTGAGAGGAATTAGGGCAGCCTGACCTTGATCTTGGAATTGCAAGATTGATAACCTGTAAGCCTTTGAGCCACATGATATTATGAGAGTTCAGTAGCCCTTTGCCCCCCTCTTTCTTGATCCCATTTATTACAACTGTCAATTTTTTAAATAGCAAAACTTTCCCTAGGGAGACTCATATTTCTAGGACCATTCTGAGTTCATGAGATGGGCTGAAGCTGAACCAATTCTGTCTTAAATATCTCAGAATGGTTTTTACCATATCAGCACCCCCTTTTTCCAGTTCTCAACAGATCAGTCACTCTGGAACCTTAAAAGGAGTGCCTTTTAGCTTAGCTTTGGACTCATTAACAAGTGGAAAGGTCTAGTGAAGGAACATGTATAAATGATCCATGGACATGGAAGGACAACAGGCTGGGACTTGACTGTGTGGGGGTGGTAGGGGCACAATGGTGGGGTTTGAAGACTAATTTCCTTTCTTATGTGAAATGCTGCTCTGGGGTCTGCTTTCCCCGAAACCACCTAACTGTCAAGTTGTTGCCTTGAATCCATACATGTTCTTTTCTTAGTGCTTAGAAGAGGGAACAAGATTTCAGATTGTTCACAGGTCTCTTTCCTGCTACATGGACTGGGACCTGCCTTCCTTGCCATGTGTTCCTGTTCAATTTTCTTCTCTCCTACTGAGCTTTGGCTTCTATAGGCTTGGCCCATATTCTCTGATTTAGTGTTTTTCTCTTTCAAATCTTCTCCTGGAAGCCTCAAGGAAAGTTCCTGGAGCAGGGCCTGCTTTTTTTCTTCCTCTTGGACTGCTCTGTTTTGAACCTGTGTTTAGATGTATATCATCTCCTGGTAAAAGGAATGCTAAAGATTTAGAAAACATCCCTTCTGGGCAAGCATGCAAAGCAGTACAGAGTAGAGGAATGCGGACTGATAATTTTTGGCTTCTTTTTACTTTGTCAACCCACTCAGTCGTTATGGAATCCAAGAGAGAAATCTGTTATGCTATGTATTGGGCAAAAGCAATTTCAGAAAAAAAAAAAATCAGTACAGCATAATAGATAAGGTTTGGGCAAGGTGTATAGAAGCTGTTCAGTAACTAGCGAAGAAGTAGAAATATTTCATTCTCATTATAAAAGTAATCCATGATCACTGTAAGGAAAACATTGAACATTACAGAAAATAATAAAGAAAATAAGAATAACTGATATGTTATTAATTAATATGTTTAATTTCCTCCCAGTTTTCTGTGTATATATACCCATTTTCAAAAATAAACTTGAGATTAGACTAATTGTTTCCCCATGTCTTTGAGCATTATTCTAAACATGAGTTCTAATGATTCAGTATTATTTCATCATTTGAATGAACATAATATTGATGTATTCCAATAGTACCCTGTTACTCAACATTTGGAGATATATATATATCTGTATATCTATCTATCTATCTATAAAATTTATAAAAGGCTACTGTATATATAATCACTTAAGGAGCTAGACGTGAAACAATAATGTATATAGTTTGTGGATATATGCAAGTGTAATGTATGTATAAAATAGAAAGGATCCCACTACTTCAGAATAAAGGTTCCCCCTGGTTAGAGAGTTGAGGAGATGAATGATACTCAGGAAGGGTATATAGAGCTTCAAATAAATTAGTAATGTTCACTTTTATTAAAGCATGATGTTAGACACTGAAGTTCTTAATGCTTTTATACTTTTCTAGTGTGTTGGAAATTTTTAACGTAAAAAAACGAGTGAACAAAGCATTGTTTAAAAGGCATAGAATCTTGGATCACTTATTTCATATATGTGAAAGCTTAGGCTGGGGGAGTTTAGGTCTTTGCTTCTCTTATATTTTGAATTTTAGTTATAGAGTAAAATTGATTTTTTGGTGTACAGTTTTATAAGGTTTTTCATTTTTACGGTTAAATATACTTAAAATGAAACATTTTAACCATTTTTAAGTGTTTAGTTTAGAAGCATCAAGTACATTCGCATTGATGTACAGCCATCACCACCATTCATCTCCAGAACTGTTTTCATCTAGTAAAAACTGCAACTCTATACCCATGAAACACTAAATCTCATTTTTTCCTCCTCCCAGCCTCTGACAATCAGTTTTCTACTTTCTGTCTCTCTAATTTTCACTACTCTAGGTAGATACCTCATATAAGTGTAACACAGGGGTAGACAGAAGTTGGTTTACAGTTATGAGTACATGGCACATAGCTCACTGTTGTATTATATATTTATTATTTTTTCCATATTGAAGACTTGTAAACCTACTTAAAAAAAATCCTCACCTGAGGATATTTTTTCCTAGAAAGAGAAGAAGGCAGGTGGGAGGGGGGGTTGGAAGAGAGAAGCATTTATGTGAGAAATATTGATCCGTTGCCTCCTATATATGCCCCAAGCAGGGATTGAGCCCACACCCAGACCAGGAATGGAACCCACAGCCTTTTGGTGTATGGAAAAGTGCTCCAACCAGCTGAGCCACCCAACCAGAGCCTCCTATAAACCTCTTTTTGCCCCCCCCCCACATATTGTATTTGTCTTTTGTGACTGGGTAATTTCACTTAGCATAATGTCCTCAAGGTTCATCCATTTTGTAGTATGTGTCGGAATTTTATTTCATTGTATGTATATATACATTTGTTTATCCGTTCATCTGTCAGTGGATACTTCGGTTACTTCCACATTTTAGATACTGGAAATAATGCTGCTACAAACATAGCTATACAGATATCCCTTAGAGACCCTGCTTTCAATTTTTGGGGGGTATTATATACCTAGAAGTGGATTAGCAATTCTGCTGGATCATATGGCAATTCTATTTTTAATTTTTTGAAGAAAGGCCATATTGTTTTACACAGCTGTACTGTTTTACATTCCCACCCAACAATGTATAAGCATTTCAGTGTCTTTATATCTTTGTCACCATTTGTTACTTTTTTTTTTTTTTTGATAGTAGCCATTTTAATGGTGTGAGGTGGTATCTTGTGATTTTTTAATAAAGATTTTTAATTATTATTTTTAGAGGAAGAGAGACATCAATGTGTGGTTGCCTTCACCTACCTGCTACCAGCTACAGACCTGGCTGGAGACCTGGCTTGCAACCTGGTCATATGCCCTGACTGAGAAGTGAACCAGTGACCTTTGGGTTTGCAGGTGGTGCCTTATTCACTGTGCCACCAGCCAGGGCAGTGATTTTTTAAAATTGAATTTTATTGTTGCATTACATCCATCCCCTAGTAACTTGTGATTTTGATTTGCATTTTATTTTCTGATTTCCCTTGCCATTTCTTCTCTGATCCATTGGTTGTATGGGAATATTTAAATTTCACAAATTTGTGAGTTTTTTCATTTTACTTCTGTTACTGTATGTAACTTCATCCTATTATGGTTAGAGAAGCTACTTCTTATGGTATAGCTTTTTTAATTCATTGGGTCTTAATTTGTGGCCTAAGATAGGATCTATCCTGGAAAATGCCCTATGTGCTTTTGAGAATAATGTGAATTTTGTTGTTGTTAGGTAGAGTTTTCTCTTTATGTCTGTTAGATCTAGGTATTTTGTTTTGTTTGTCAAGTCTTCTACTT
Organism: Noctilio leporinus; assembly: GCA_004026585.1. Taxonomy (NCBI): domain Eukaryota; kingdom Metazoa; phylum Chordata; class Mammalia; order Chiroptera; family Noctilionidae; genus Noctilio; species Noctilio leporinus. The sequence continues at coordinate 47,210 of PVIW01006667.1, read as the reverse complement.
GCTTGCTTGTCTTCTGTGTGGCTGTTCTATTATTGGGAATGGAGTATTGAAGTCTCCAACTGTTAACTGTAGGTTATCTATTTCTCCCTTCAGTTCTGTCAGTTTCTGCTTCATATCTTTTGAGGGTCTGGTATTAGATATGTAAACACAATTGTTAGATTTCTTTGTTGTATTAAACCTTTCATTAGTGTATGTCTTTTGTCCTTCTAAACTTTTCTGACAAACCCCATTTTACTGTGCTTCATAGACATTATTTTATAAATTGAAGGTTTGTAGCAACCCTGCCTCTAGCAAATCTGTTGGTGCCATTTTCCAGAATTTGCTCACTTTACGTCTCTGTCACATTTTGGCAATTCTGGCAATATTTAATTATTATATTTGTACAGTGATCTGTGATAGGTGATTTTGATGTTACTGTTATTAATAACATTAAATATTATTGTTATGTTTGTTATAGTGATCTGTGATCAGTGATCTTTGATGTTATGATGGAGCACCATAAATTGCACTCATATAAAACAGATAATTGAAAAGTGTTGTTGTGTTCTGACTGCTTCATGGACTGGCCATTCCTCTCTTAAGGTGTCCCTACTTCCTGAAACTCAACAAGTTTGAAATTAGAGCAATAAATAACCCTAAAAGGAACTGAAAAATGTTAAAGTGAAAGGAAGAGTTGCACATCCCTCACTTTAAATCAAGAGCTAGAAATGAATAAGCTTAGTGAGGGGGGGGTATGTTGAAAGTTAAAAAAAAAAAAAAGCCAAAAGCTAGGCCTCTTGCACCAAATGTTCAGTCAACATGTGACTGCAAAGTAAAAATTCATGAAGGAAATTAAAAATGCTACTACAAAGAATATTCAAATGATAAGGAAGTGCAACAGCCGTATGCAGATGTAGAGGAAGTTTTAGTGGTCTGGATAGAAGGTCAAACCACCTACAATATTCCTTTAAGCCAAAACTTAATCCAGAGCAGAGCCCTAACTCTCTTCAATTCTTTGAAGGCTGAGAGAGGTTAGGGAAGCTGCAGAAGAAAAGTTGGAAGCTAACAGAGGTTGATTCATTAGGTTTAAGGAGAGAGGCTGTCTCCATAACATAAAATGCAAGGTCAAGCAGCAAGTGGTAATATAGAAGCTGCAGCAAATACATTGACAAAACAACCTTAGATTGGGAAAAGATGCCATCTAGGACTTTGATAGCTAGAGAGGAGAAGTCAGTGCCTGGGTTCAGAGTTTCAAAGATAGGATGACTCTCTTCTTAGGGACTAGTGCAGCTGCTGACTATGTTGAAGGCAGTGCTCATTTACCATTCCAAAGTCCCAGAGCCCTTAATAATAATGCTAAATCTACTCTGCCTGTGCTCTACAAATGTAACACATCCTGGATGACAGCACATCTGTTTACAATATGGTTTGTTGAATATATTAAGACTACTATTAAGACCTGCTGCTCAGAAGAAAAGGTTCCTTTCAAAATATTACTGCTCATTGACAATGTACCTGGACACTCAAGAGCTCTGATGGAGATATATATACAGTGAGATTTGTGTTGTTTTCATGCCTGCTAACAAAATATCTGCTCTGCTGCCCATGGATCAAGGAGTAATTTTCAAGTCTTATTTTTTAACAAATACATTTTAAGGCTATAGTTGTCATAGATAGTGATTCCTCTGATGGATCTGGGCAAAGTTCATTGAAAGTCTTCTGAAAGGATTCATCATTCTAGATGCCATCAAAAACATTCCTGATTATTGGGGAGAGGTCAAAGTATCAATATTAACAGGAGTTTATAAGAAGTTGACTACAAGCCTCATGGATGACTTGGAAGGGTTCAAGATTTCAGTGGAGGAAGTAACTGCAGATGTGGTGAACATAGCAGAAGAACTAGAATTAGGAGTGGAGCCTGAACATCTGATTGAGTTGCTGTAATCTCATGGTAGGACTTTAACAGATGAGGAGTTGCTTCTTGAGGATGAGCAAAGAAAATAGTTTCTTGAAATGGAATCTACTGGTGAATGTGCTGTAAAAGCTGTTGAAATGACAAAAAAGGATTTAGAATACTATATAAACTTAGCTGCTAAAGCACAAGTAGGGTTTAATAGGATTGACTTTCATTTATTAATTAGAGAGAGAGAGGGAGAGAGGGAGAAACATTGATATGAGAGGAAAAAACATTGATTGGTGGCCTCCCATATTCACTCTCACCAGGGATCCAACCTTCAACCTAGGTATGTGCTCTGAGTGGGACTCAAACCTCCAATCTTTTGGTGTACAGGATGATGCCCCAACCAACTGAGCCACACTGCCCAGGGAGGATTGGCTTCAATTTTGAAGGAAGTTCTATTTGGGATAAAACACTATTAAAACAGCATCTCATGTTTTAGAGAAATCTTTTGTAAAAGGAAGTGTCAATCTATGTGGTGAAATTAATCTTTGTGTTCTTCTAAGAAATTGCCTCAGCAGCTGCCACCCTAATCAGTCAGCGACATGGAACATAAATGCAGATCCTCCACCAGCAAAAAGATCATGACTCACTGAGGCATCAGATAATGCTTAACATCTGTTAGCAATAAAGTATTTTTAAATTAGAGTATGTACATTTTTAGACATAGTGCTATTATTGCATAATAAACAGACTACAGTAGAGTGAAACATAATTTTATATACACAGGGAAACCAAAAACATTATGCAACCCATTTTATTGCAATATTCACTTTATTGGAGTGATCTGGAACTGAACCTACAGTATCTGCAAGGAATACCTGTATAGTCTGTGTATCTTTTCTATTCTTTCACTTTCAACCTCTTTGTGTCTTTGAGTCTAATGTGGGTCTCTTGTAGACAGTGTAAATCTGGATCATCTTTAAAAAATTCCATTGGGCTACTCTTTCTCTTTCAAATAGAGTTTAATCTATTTACATTTAAAGTAATTACTGATAAAAGACATTTTGTTACTTATTTTATATAATTGTTTTCATGGTGATTATCATGGGAGTTATATTTAGCATTCTCAAGTTACAATGTTTTACTTAGAATTTATTAGATTAATTTCAGTAACATACAAAACTGATCATTTACAGTTTTATCTCCACTTCTTTTAGCTATTCATGTTACAAAATTACATCTTTTATATTATGTGCCCCCAAAGTTAAAGTAATCATTTTATTTATTTATTTTATTAAAATTTTTTTTAAAAGATTTTATTATTTTTAGAGAGAGGGGAAGGTAGAGAGGCAGAGAGGGAAAGAGAAATGAATGTATGGTTGCCTTTCACCTGCCTCCAGCTACAGAGCTGGCTGGAGGCTTGGCTTGCAACCTGGTTATTTGCCCTGGCTGGGAATTGAACCAGCGACCTTTGGGTTCGCAGGCCAGCGCCTTATCCACTGTGCCACCAGCCAGGGCTTAACGTAATCATTTCAAATGAGTTAGTCTCTTATATTTTGTAGAAAGCAAAACATGGAGTTACAAACTAACGTTGCAATAACACTGACTTTTAGACTAATTATTGTTTTTCAAAATGTACTAATCTCATAAATCATGTAGAAAACAAAAACTGGAGTTACAAACTATATTACAGTAATACTAGCTTTTATAATTGCCCATGGATTTAGTATTACTGAGATCTTTATTTCTTTATATGGCTTTCACTTAACTGTTTAGTGAGTGTCCTTTTATTTCAAACTGTAGGACTTCCCTTTACCATCTCTTTTTTTTTTTTTTTAATTTTATTGTTGTTGTATTACATCCATCCCCTTTTTGCTCCCCTCTGTCCCCCTCCCCACCCACCCATTCCCCCCAAAGTCAATCCCACCTGTTGTCCATGTCCATGGTTCCTTTATACTAGGTTCTTGTCTAAGCTGCTCCCCTTTCTTGCCTCTGCCTCCCCCCTCCCCCCAACACTTTCCCCCCTTACCATCTCTTATAGGGCAAGTGTAGTTGTTAAAAAACTTCTTAGGTTTTGCTTTTCTGAAAATATTAATTTCTGTCTCAATTTTGAAGGTTAATTTTGCTGAATATAGGATTCCTGGTTGGGAGTTTTTTGTTCAAGCATTTCAAATATATCAACTACTTTTTTCAGAATTTTCTTTTTTCCTTTTTAAAGTACATTTGATTAATTATGCTGTTGCGGTTGTTCTAATTTATCTTCCCTTCATGCCCATCCACCCAGGACCCCCCTTTCCTGCTAAAATCTCACCCTCCTTAGTTCATGTACACGAGTCATGCATATAAGTTCTCTCACTTCATCCTTTATTCTAATTATTCACTTCTCCCTATCTTGTGCCCACCAATTATGTTTCCTAATCCCTGTACCATTTCCCCATTTCTCCCCCTTCCCTCCCCTAGCTGATAACCCTCCTGATGATCCACATACCTATGATTCTGATCCTATTGTGGTTGATTGCTTAGTTTTTGTTTTTATTTTTTACAGTTTTATTATTGATAGTTGCAAGATTGTTGTCATTTTAATGTTCATTATTATTTTCTGTTGTGTTTTTTATTATTGTTACATTACATTCATCTCATTTTTCCCCCTCTGCTCTCCCCTTTCCCACTCTCCTTATCCACCCCACCCCCCCGCCCCCTCCCCGACAGTCAATCCCACTTGTTGCCAATGCCCACAGGTCATCCAATTTAGTTTCTTGACTAAATTGTTCCCCTTCTTTACCTCTTTCTCCCCCTTCCCCTCCCCTCTGGACATTCAAAGTGTGTTCCTTGTATTCATGTCTCTGGTTCTCTTTTGTTTGCTTGTTTATTTGTTCATTAGTTACTTGTATTAAGTGAGAACATGTGGTATTTAATTTTTGCTGCCTGGCTTATTTCACTAAGCATGATACTCTGTTTCCATCCATGCTATTGCAAATGGTAGGAGTTCTTTCTTTCTTTCTGCTGCATAGAACTCCATTGTGTAATTGTACCAAAGTTTTTTCAGCTATTCATCCACTGAAGAGCACTTAGGCTGTTTCCAGTGCTTGGCTGTTGTAAATAGCACTGTTGTGAGCATAGGGGTGCACAGGTTCTCCTGAACTGGTGTTTCAGGACTCTTTTGGGTATAATCCTAGCAGTGGAATCACTGGGTCATAAGGCAGTTCTATTCTTAATTTTTTGAGGAAATTCTATATTGTCTTCCATAGTGGCTGCACCTGTCTGCATTCCTACCAGCAGTGCACCAGGGTTACTTTTTTTTTTTTTTTTAAGATTTTTATTTTTAGAAAGAGGGGAAGGGAGAGAGGCAGAGAGGAAGAGAGACATCAATGCACCATTGCCCTTCACCTGCCTCCAGCCATGGATCTGGCTGGAGATCTGGCTGGATACCTGGCTTGCAACCTGGCCATGTGCCCCAGCTGGGGACTCGAACCAGTGACCCTTAGGTTCACAGGTTGGTGCCCTATCCACTGTGCCACCAGCCAGGGCACAGGGTTCCCTTTTCGGTGCAGGGTTCCCTTTTCTTCACATCCTTGTCAGCACTTGTTGTTTGTTGATTTGTTGATGATTGTCATTCTGAGAGGTGTGAGGTGGTATCACATTGTGGTTTTAATTGGCATCTTTCTGATGGCTAGTGATGTTGAGCATTCTTTCATATGCCTGTGGGCCCATTGTCTGTCCTCCTTGGAAAAGTGTCTGTTCAGGTCCTTTGCCCATTGTTTTAAAAAGATTTTTTATTCATTATTTTTAGAGAGAAGGGCAGGGAGGGTAAAAGGAAGGGAGAGAGACATCAATGTATGGTTGCCTTTCACCTGCCTCCAGCTAAGGACCTGGCTGGAAACCTGTCTTGCAACCTGATTATGGGCCCTGGCTGGGAATTGAACCAATGACCTTTGGGTTCTCAGGCTGGTGCCTATCCACTGAGCCAGCAGTCAGGGTCTTTGCCCAATTTTTAATTGGGTTGTTTGTTTCCTTGGTGTTGAGTCATGTTAGCTTTTAATATATTTTGAAGATAAAGTTTTGTCTGAGGTGCCATTGGCAAAATATGTTTTCCCATATGGTTGGTTCCATTTTTTCTATTTTAAGAGTTTATTTATTATTTTTAGAGAGAGGGGGAGGGAGAAAGGCAGAGACGGAGAGAGACATCAATGTATGGTTGCCTTTCACCTGCCTCCAGCAGAGGACCTAGCTGGAGACCTGGCTTGCAACCTGGTTATGTGCCCTGGCTGGGAATCGAACCAACAACCTTTGGGTTTGCAGGCAGGTGCCTTATTCACTGTGCCACCAGCCAGGGCCCTCCTTTACATTTTGTTGCTGTTTTCTTTAGCTGAGCAGAAACTTTTCAGTTTGCTTATTTGTTCCTTTATTTATCTTGCCCTGGGAGGGATATCAGTGAAAATACTGCTGCATGGGTTCTGAATAATTTTTTTGCCTATGCTTTCCAATAGGACTTTTATTGTGGCATGGCTTACGTTTAAGTCTTTTATCCGTCTTGAGTTTATGCTGGTGTATGTTGTAAGTTAGTGGTCTAGTTTCATGTTGTTGCATGTGCCTGTCCAGCTCTCCTAACACCATTTGTTGAAAAGGCTATTTGCACTCCATTTATGTTCCTTCCCCCTTTGTTGAATATAAGTTGCTCATAGAGTCCTGGGTTTATTTCTGGGCTCTCTACTCTGTTCCATTTGTTACATTTATTTGTTTGTTCTTATGCCAGTATCAGACTGTTTTGATCACTATGACTTTGTAATATAGTTTGATACTGGTATTGTGATTCCTCCTACTTTGTTCTTCTTTCTCAAGATTGCTGTAGCTATTCAGGGTAATTTTTAACTCCATATAAAAATTTTAAGTATTTGTTCTAGGTTTGTGACATATAATGTCAGTATTTTAATAGGGCTTGCGTTGCATCTATAGATGGCTTTGGGTAGTATGGATATTTTAATGATGTTAATTCTTTCCATCCATGAACATAGTACATGCTTCCATTTATTTTTATCTTCCTTAATTTTTTTCTTCAGTGGTCTGTAGTTTTCTGAGTACAGGTATTTTATCTCCTTGGTTAAATTTATTCCTAGGTATGTATGTATGTATGTATGTATTTATGTTCCTATAGTAAATGGGCTTTGTTTTCTAGCTTATTTCTCTGATGTTTCATTGTTAGTGTATAAAAATGCCTTCAATTTCTGGAGATTGACTTTGTGTCTAGCTGTTTTGCCAAATTCCCTTATTAGGTTGAATAGTTTTTTAGTGAAGTCTATAGGGTTTTCTATATACACTATCATCTTATCTGCAAATAATGACAATTTTACTTATTTGTTTCCAATTTGGATGACTTTAATTTCTTTTCCTTGTCTGATTGCTATGGCTAGAACCTCCAAAACCATGTTGAATAGAAGTGGAGAGGATGGACACCCTTTTCTTATTCCTGATCTTAAGGGAAGGGCTTTCAGTTTTTGCCCATTGAGTATGATATTAGCTTCAGGTTTCTCATACATGGCCTTTATTATGTTGAGGTATCCTCCCTCTATTCTTATCTTGCTGAGCATTTTTATCATAAGTGGATGCTATACTTTATCAAATGCTTTTTCAGCATATATTAATATGATGATATGGGTTTTTTCCTTTCATTTTGTTTATGTGGTGTATTACATTTATTGGTTTGTGAATATTGTATCACCCTTGCATGCCTGGGATGAGTCACACTTGATAATGGTGTATGATGTTTTTAATGTATCACTGGATCCTGTTTGTCAATTTCTGTTGAGAATTTTAGCATCTATGTTCATTAGCAACATTATCTTACAGTTTTCTTTCTTTGTTGTGTCTGGATCTGGTTTTGGGACTAGAACAACACTCAGAAAGAGTTTGGGAGTCTTCCCTCTTCTTGGATGTTTTTTTGGAATAGGTTGAGAAGGATAGGAATTAGTTCTTCCCTAAATGTTTGGTAAACTTCACCTGTGTAGCTGTCTTTTCTGGGGCTCTTGTGAGCTGTGAGTTTTTTGATTACTGCTTTAATTTCACTAGTTATTATTGGTCTATTCAGGCTTTTTGCCTATTCTTGATTCAGTTTTGGTAGGCTATAGGTTTCCAGAAATTGGTCCATTTCACCCAGGTTGTCAAATTTCCTTTCATATAGTCATATGTGGTAATTTCTTACAATCCTTTGTATTTCTGTGTTATCAATTGTGATTTGTCCTCTGTCGTCTCTGATTTTATTTGGGTCCTCTTTTTTTCTTGATGAGTCTAGTTAAAGTCTTGTTAATTTCATTTATCTTTTCAAAGAACCAGCTCCTGGATTTTTTTTTTTTTTACAGAATATTTTTTCCTCTCTATTTTCAAAAAAAAAGTTTATTTTTTATTCTTCAGAAGAAGGGCAGGGAGGGAGGAAGGAAGGGAGAGAAGCATCAATGTATGGTTGCCGTTCATCTGCCTCCAGATAAGGACCTGGCTGGAGACCTGTCTGGAGACTTGGCTTGCAACCTGGTTATGTGTCCTGACTGGGGAATCAAACTGGCAACCTGTGTGTTCACAGGCCAGTGTCAATCACTGAGTCATCAGCAGGGGCCAGGATTTCTTATTTAGAAAATTTTAAGTATGAATCCAGCTGTTCTGCTGGCCATGGTTCCCAGAGTGGATGGGTCTGTGGATATTCCAGGACTGTGGGGGCCTCTAAGGAAATGGATTCTGCTGAGACTGGCAGTTCCCTTCAGTACCTCAACTCCCACTGGTTTTATTGTCAGAAGCAGTGTGGTTTTATTTTACCCTTGGTACTGGGTACTGGAACCATCAGCTGTGGGGTATGATCTGGTGCTGGGAGCATTGCCCAGGTGTCCTTACTTTAATGTGTAATTGCATTTTCCACTGGCTAGGCACAGCCACAGTCCCACCCCAGCCACTTCCCTGCCCCAAATGCTCCTGCCAAACCTTGCCCTGTTGGTCCTGGCTTCACCCTTCCTACCTGTCTGGATGAGTATTTCTTCATCATATTTTTGTTTGACTTCCTGTGCAACTCTTGCTTTCTGGAACTCCTGGGTTACTCTAATTTTGAGTTGGATGTATTTCTTGTAGAGGGAAACACAGCATGTCATTCTACTCCTTTGTCTTGGCCAGATGTCAAATATATCAGCTCTGAGCCATCTACTTCTCAAAGGTTTTGATGAGAAATCTGTTGATAATGTTATTGAAGATCCTTTGTATGTGATGACTCTGCCCTTCGACAATTTGATCATATTGTGTTGTGGTGTGAATTTCTGAGTTCATTATACTTGGAGTTCATTAAGTTTCTTGGATAATTACAGTTTTTTAAATTTAATTTCATTGTTGTATCACATCCATTTCCTTTTTACTCCCCATTGTCCCCTTCCCCACCCACCCACTCCCCCACAAAATCAAACCTACTTGTTGTTCATGTCCATGGTTCTTCCATACTAGATTGATGACTAAACTGCTCCCCTTTGTTGCAGCTTCCTCGCCACTCTCCCTGCCCCCCTTCCCCCAGCCCACTGAAGGTCTCTTGACTGAATTTATGTATCTGGTTCTGTTTTGCTTGTTGTTTGTTTTGTTCATTACTGTCCTGAAATGGGTGAGATCATATGGCATTTGTCTTTCACTGACTGGCTTATTTCACTAAGCATAATACTTTCTAGTTCCATCCATGTTGTTGCAAAGGGTAGGAGTTCCTTCTCTTTTTCTGCTGTGTAGTATTCCATTGTGTAAATGTACCAAAGTTTTCTGATCCAATCATCCACTGATGGACATTTAGGCTGTTTCCAGCACTTGGCTATGGTAAATAGCACTGCTGTGAACATAGGGGTACATAGGTTCTTCTGAATTGGTGTTTTGGAGTTCTTTGGATATATTCCTTGTAGTGGAATTGTTGAATCAAAAGGTAATTCCATTTTTAGTTTTTTAAGGAAACTCCATAATGTTTTCCATAGTGGATGCACCAGCCTACATTCCCACCAACAGTGCACCAGGGTTCCCTTTTCCCCACATCCTCACCAACACTTGTTTGTTGATTTGTTGATTCTAACAGGTGTGAGGTGGTATCTTATTGTGGTTTTAATTTTCATCTTTGATGGCTAGTGATATTGAACATTCTTTCATATGCCTTTGGGCCCTTTGTATGTCTTCCTCAGTGAGTTGTCTGTTGAGGTCTTTTGCCCATTTTTTAATTGGACTGTCTGTCTCACTAATGTTGATTTGGATTAGTTCTTTATATATTTTGGAGATCAGAACCTTGTCTCAGGTATGATTGGCAAATATGTTTTCTGATACAGTTGGTTCCCTTTTAATTTTGCTGGTATTTAGCTGAACTGAAACTTCAATTTGATATAGTCCCATTTGTTTATTAGTTTTTTTATTTCCTTAGCCCTTGGTGAAGTATCAGTAAACATATTTCTGCGAAGGATATCTAAAATTTTACTGCCTATATAATTTCTCTAGGACCTTTATGGTGAGACTGCTTATGTTTAATTCCTTTATCCTTCTTGAGTTTATTCTGGTGTATGGTGTAAGTTGGTGGTCTAGTTTTATCTTTTTGCATGTTGCTGTCTAGTTCTCCCAAACACCACTTGTTGAAGAGACCGTTTTTACTCCATTTGATGTTCCTTCCCCCTTTGTGGAATATTAATTGACCATTGACCATAGAGTCCTTGGTTTATGTCTTGGCCCTATATTCCATTCCATTCATCTATATGTCTATTCTTATGCCAGTACCAGACTATTTTGATGATAGTAGCCTTGTAGTGATGTCTGGTATTGTGATTCCTCCTACCTTTTTCTTTCTCAAGATTGCTGTGGCTATTCATGGGCGTTTGTGGCTCCATATAAAATTCTGAAGCATTTTTTCTATTTCTGTGAAGTCTGTCATTGGTATTTTAATTGGGATTGCATTGAATTTATAAATGGCTTTGGGTAATATGGACATTTTAATGATGTTAATTCTTCACATCCATGAACATGGTATATGCTTCCATTTATTTGTATCTTCCTTCATTTCTTTCTTCAATATTCTGTAGTTTTCTCTGAGTACGGTCTTTTACCTCCTTGGTTAAGTTGATTACTAAGTACTTTATTTTTCTTGTTGCTCTGGTAAATGGGATTTGTTTTCTCACTTCTATTTCTGATGTTTAATTATTAGTATACAAAAATGCTTTTGATTTCTGAATATTGACTTTATATCCAGCTATTTTGCTAAATTTGCTTATTAGGTTGATTAGATTTTTGGTGGAGCCTATCAGGTTTTGTATGTACACTATCATATCATCTGCAAATAATGACAGTTTGACTTCCTCCTTTCCAATTTGGATACCTTTGATTCCTTTTTCTTCTCTGATGGCTATAGCTAGAACTTCCAAGGCAATGTTGAATAGAAGTGGAGAAAGTGGACAGCCTTGTCTTGTTCCTGATCTTAGGGGGAAAGCTTTTAATTTTTGCCCATTGAGTATGATGTTGGTTTCAGGTTTCTCATAGATGGCCTTTATGATGTTGAGGTATGCTCCCTCTATGCCCATTTTGCTGAAGGTTTTATTATAAATGGTTGCTGTACTTTTCAAATGCTTTTTCAGCATCTATTGATATGATCATATTGTTTTTGTCTTTCAATTTGTTGATGTGGTGTATTGTATTTATTGATTTACGAATGTTTTACCATCCTTGCATACCTGGAATGAAACCCTCTTGACCATGGTGTATGCTCTTTGTAATGTACTGCTGAATCCGGTTGCCCAATATTTTTTTGAGAATTTTAGTATCTACGTTCATCAGAGACATTGGCCTATAGCTTTCTTAGTTGTGTCCTGACCTGGTTTTGGGATTAGAATAATATTGACCTCATAGAAAGAGTTTGCGAGTCGTCCCTCTTCCTGTATTTTTTGGTATAGGTTCAGAAGGATCGGAGTTAGTTCTTTAAATGTTTGGTAAAATTCACCTGTGTATCCATCTGGTCCAGGGTTTTTGTGCTTTGCGGAATTTGGGATTACTTCTTTAATTTCCTAGTTGTTACTGGCCTATTCAGGCTTTCTGCTTCTTCTGGGTTCAGTTTTGGTAGATTATACATCTCCAGAAATGTGTCCATTTCATCCAGATTGTCATATTTCTTGTCATATAGTTATTTGTAGCAATTTCTTACAATCTTTTGTATTTCTGAGGTATCAGTTGTGATTTCCCCTCTTTCAGTTCTGATTCTGTTTATTTGGGTCCTCTCTCTCTTTTTCTTGATGAGTCTGGATAAGGGCTTGTCAATTTTGTTTATTTTTTCAAAGAACCAGCTCCTGCACCTGTTGATTCTTCGAATTGTAGTTTGAATCTCTGAGTTATTTAATTCTTCTCTGATCTTGATGATTTCCTTCCTTCTACTTGCTCTGGGCTTTGTTTGTTGTTGCTCCTCTAGGTCTTGTAGCTTTTTTGTTAGGTTGTTTTTATAAACTCCTTGTGACCTTTTTAGGAAGGCCTGTATTGCTATAAATTTCCCTCTGAGCACTGCCTTTGCTGTATCCCATAGGTTTTGGGCTGTTGTGTGTTCATTGTTATTTGTTTCCAGGAACTTTTTGATTTCATCTTTAATCTCATTGTTAACCTTTTCATTACTTAAAAGCATGTTATTCAGTCTCCATGAGTTAGAGAATTTTTGTTTTTTTCCCTTGAGATTGGTTTCTAGTTTCAAGCTGTTGTGATGTGAGAAGATACTTTGTATCTTCTCAATTTTCCTGTATTTGTGGAGGCTTGTCTTGTGACACACCATGTGGTTTATCTTAGAGAATGATCCATGTGCATTTGAAAAGAATGTATTTTGCTTCTTTGCGGTAAAAGACTGTATAAATCAGTTAGGTCCACTTCCTCTAGAGTGTTGTTCAATGCCACAACATCTTTGGGGATTTTTTGTTTGGAAGATCTGTCCATTGTTGATAGTGGGGTATTAAAATCCCCTACTATTAGTGTGTTGCTGTCTGTATCTTTCTTAAAGTCCTCCAAGATTTTCCTTGTATATATTTCGGACCTCCTACGTTGGGTGCATATATGTTTACCAGAGTTATTCTTGATGGATTGTTCCCTTAAGTATTATAATGTCCTTCTTTGTCCCTTTTTATGGCCTGCATTGCAAAATCTATTTTGTGTGAAATCAGTATTGCTACTCTAGCTTTTCTTTCATGTCCATTTGCTTGATACATATTTTTCCATCCTTTCTCTCTCAATCTTTGTCGATCTTTTGTTCTAAGGTGGGTCTCTTGAAGACAGCATATATTTCGGTCATGTTGTCTTATCCATTCGGCTACCCTATGTCTTTTGATTGGTGCATTTAATCCATTTACATTTAAGGTATTATTCATTGATACTTATTCATTGCCATTTTCTCCCTTTGTATGTGTGTTCCTCTTTGGCTTTCTCTGTTTCTTCATTTTATTCAGTTATTTATTTTTAAAGCAGACTCTTTAGCATTTCTTGCAATGCTCGTTTCAGAGATGTATTCTTTTAGTCTTTTTTGTCTGGGAAGCTCCTTATTTCTCCTCCTATCTTGAATGAGAGCCTTGCTGGGTAGAGTATTCTTGGTTGCAGGCCTTTGTTGACCATGACTTGAAATACTTTTTGCCATTCCCTTCTGGCTTGAATTATTTCTGTTGAATAATCATTTTGATAGCCTTATTGGGGCCCCTTTATATGTTATTTGTCATTTCTCTCTTGATGCTTTTAGTATTCTCTCTTTGTCTTTGAAATTAGCCATTTTAATAATAATGTGCCTTGGTGTTGGTCTGTTTGTGTTGATGTTCTTTCGGACCCTCCTGAACTTGATTAATGTTTTCACTCATCATGTTAGGGAAATTTTCTATCATGACTTTTTTGAACAGGTTTTCCATTCCTTGTTTCTCTTCTCTTCTGGTATCCCTGTGATATGGATGTTGTTACGTTTCATGTTGTCCTGCAGCTCTCTTAAACCCTTTTCAATCTTGTTCAGCCTTTTTTTATTCTCTTGTATTGTCTTGGAGTATTTGTCTACATTATCCTCCAACTTGTTGATCAGGTCCTCTGCTTCCTCTAGCCTACTGTTGATTCCTTCTACTATATTCTTCAATTCAGAAATTGTATTCTTCATTTCCTCCTGTCACTTATTGATAGTTTCTATGTCCTTTTTGATGCTGTTGTAGCTCTCAGTAAGTTCCTTGTAACTTCCCTGGAGTTGTTTATAGTTTTCTTTGAGCTGGCTGTGCTCATTGAGCTTCTCTATCATCATTCTTTTGAATTCTTTGATATTTCATATGTCTCTGTTTCATTTGCTGGTCTTTCTGGTGATTCTTCCTTTCCTTTTGGTGATGGACTGATTCTTTTTTCCCCCATTTTGGGTGTCTGTTGTTGCTTCCTTTTTGTTTTTTGTTTTTTCCTTGGATCAGTCTGCTTTGCTTCCTTGCCTTAGTTGAGCACCCTTCTGTGTTAGGAGATTTGTGGAATTCAGTGTTGCAGTCTCACAGATTTTCTCCATGCGTTGTTCTTGGTGTGGCCTTTATTTGGGCTGTTTGGTTGTATTTTGGATTGGTTGTATATGTTGCTCCTTTCCTTTCAGTCAAGACACTCCTTGTATCCTTTCTCATAGAAATGAGGAGTGGGACAATCATAAAGCCTCAAGTATGAGTGAACAGTGTAAGCCTATGTATATATTTGCCATATCTGCCTCCCTGTTCACCCTTACTGTTTCCTGATTGGACCAGTTGGAGCTAGAACCTGTGGGCTTTTTGTCAGAAAAAAAGAGAAAAAAAAGAAAAAAGGAAAAAAAGAATAATAATAAGAAGAAAGGTTTTACATGGCTGTTCACCCTTAAAAATCCCTGATTGGTCCATGTGAAGCCAGGACCTGTGGGCTTTTAGCAGGAAGAAAAGGAAAAAAAAAAAAAAGGACAGAAAAAAAAAAAAGAAAATGGAAGAATGAAAAAAATAAAGAAAGCGTTTAGGTGGCTGGGAAGGGGAGGAATACTTAAATTGAGGATTGGGAATCGGTTGTAGCCAGAGAGTGAGTTGGCTTTAAATCAAGAGTAGGGGGAGGGTCTTGGGTATTTAGGTGGATTGAGATAGGGGAGGATTAAAAACATGTGAGAAGTAACTTTTGAAAAGGATATGTTAGGGATTAATAGTTCATGTAGCTCTCGGTATAAGTCAGGTGTTTGAGATTAGCAGCAATCCATTTCCTGAGGCTGCCTCTTTTTCTTGGTCAGGTCTCTGCAGTCTACAGTCTAGCTGGTCTTGGAATGGCAAGGGCCTATGATTGTCACTGTCAGGGATGACTCTGAGTGTCAGCCCCCAGGTAGGCTGGGCCTCCAGTAGCCTAGCTGGGCTTTAGGGCTGCCGGTGTTCTGAGGCCCACAGGATGTCTCCTCCCACTCCTGGCGGAGGTTCCTGAGTGTGATGGGGACCTGGCACCCCAGCAGTGCGGCCTGCAACCTTGCTGGTTCCTGTGATGACTGGCCCTGCCCCTGAAGCTCCCGGAGGAGGCAGTCCCTGTCCGCCAACAGTGCCCAGCCCCCAACCCCCCCCCCCCCCCCCCCCCCCCCCCCCCCCCCCCCCCCCCCCCCCCCCCCGAGCGAGGGTCAATTCTCCAAGCAGACCAGCTCTCTAAGGAGTCCTTGTGGCTGCCTCTGTGATGTTTGCTCTCCCATCCTGTCTGCAGTGCAGCCTTTGTCTCTGGCAATGGGTGGGTCAGTTGCCCCAGCTACAAGTTCCTGGCTAGCAGTTTGGAGTTTCGGCGGGAGCCTGGGGGCCTATGTGGTGCGCAGGGCTGGGCTTCCCCTCTCGTAGGGGCTTCAAGGTGCTGTTTCAGAGGTGGCCCAGCAGCACCGTTTTTGGCCCTCTCGCTGCCCTGTCCATTGCACTTCCCTGCTTACCAGCTACTGCTCCCTGCAGGTCTCTTCTCCTTCACCTCTTGCCCAGTAAGGAGCTTCCTCTCCTTGTTGCTGGAATGAGGCTCTCACGCAGTCCCTCCCCTGCAGGAGTTCAATTCCTACTTCCCTCTGCCTTTTGCCCTCACTGCCCTCACTTCACTGCTCAGATTTCTAGTCTACAGGGAGCCAGGGAGCTGGCTTCAATTAGAGACCCCCGTCTGGGTAGAGCTGCCACTGCCCAGAGCTGACCCTGGCCCGCCTGCTGGTTTGGAACTGTCTCACCTGCTCTCCTGTTGGTCTCTGCTGCCTCTGGGCTGTGCTCCCCTGAGTCCAGATGCTGGCTGCTCCAATTCTTAGGGACCTGAAGACATCTTGTGCTCCCTATCCTGTCCTCCAGCTGCTCTGGTACTGGAGAACACCATCAGTATTGCTCTCTACTCTGTTGCCATCTTTGAATCTTGCTTGTTTTTATCTTGAGTTAATCTGCTTTGATTCCCTGCCTTTGTGGAACATCTTTCTGTGTTAGATTTGTTGATTTCTGTGTTGCAGTCTCCTAGATTTCCTCCACTTGCTGCTCTTGGAGTGGCCTTTATGTCATTAACTTGGGCTGTCTGGTTGTATTCTGGATTGGTTGTATATGTTGCTCCTTCCAGTTGGCTGATTTACAGACACTCCTTCTATCCTTTCTCAAACAGTTTTTGAGCTGCTTCTAAAACAGTACCTCCAGTCCAGGCTAAATAACCACACCTGTAGAGATGTCTTTCTTCTTTGATCCCCCTTTCAACTGCCTATGAACCTAGCTATATACCCATACCCTCCATGGTAACCCCAGTTTTAATTCACACCTTCAGCTGCAACTGAGCCAGTCTCAATAGGGATGTAGATATGGTAAGACTGTTGTATGAGGGGAAAAATGATTAAGTTGACTAAAGTATAGGTAATTTTGAAGGGTGCAAAGGAGTAGCAAAGATGGCAGGGATATGAGATAGAAAACCAACTTATCTATTCTGTAGAAATGAGGAGGGGGAGAACCAGAATGCCTCTAGTGCAAGTAAAGAGTATAAGCCTATATATATAGTTGCTGTATCTACCTCCCTGTCCACCCTTAATGAGCCCTGATTGGTCCAGGTGGAGCCAGGATCTGTGTGCTTTCAGGAGAGAAAAAGAATGTGTAGTCCCTAGTAGGGCACCCTCAAAAAAAAAAAAAAAAAAAAAAAGGAAAAGAAAAGGAAGAAAGAAAGGGTTTAAGCAGCTGGGGAGGGGTGGAATACTTAGATTGAGGATTGGGAATGAGTTGTAGCAGGAGAGTGAGTAGACTATAAAACAGTTGGAGGAGTGTCTTGGGTATTTAGGTGGATTGAGATAAGTGAGGAGTAAGAATGTATGAATTGGGATACACTATGATATAAACAGTATTTACTTAAAATGCAGTAATTGTGAGGGTTGGTAGTAACTTTTGAAAAGGATATGTTAGGGATTAGTAGTTCTGTAGCTCTAGGTGTAAGTCAGGTGCTTCAGATTAACAGTGATCCATTTCCTGAGTCTTCCTCTTTTTCTTTATCAAGTCTCTGCATTGTGTAGTCAAGGTGCGTGGTCTTGGAGTGGCAGGGCCTATGGTTGTCACAGTCAGGGCTGATTCTGAGTGTCAGCCCCCAGGTAGGCTGGGCCTCCAGTAGCCTAGCTGGGTTTCTGTGCTGCTTGTGTTTTGTGGCCCTTCCGTTCTTTCACTGGTTTTGTGTGAAGACCTGCAGAGTGCTTCTGTGGTGTCTATGGCTGATTCTCCCCCTCCAGCTCCTGGAGGAGGTTCCTGTCTGCAATGGGCACATGGCCCTGATGCGGGGTGGCCTGCAAACTCGCTGGCTCCTGTGATGGCTGGCTCTACCCCGTAGCTCCTGGAGGAAGTAGCCCCTGTCCGCAAACAGTTTCTGGCTCCCCCAGGGCCCTGTAGACCACCTGTTGGTGAATGCTAACCCTTCAAGCAATTCAGCTCTTTGAGGAGTTTTTCACCCTAGCCTCTGTGATGTGTGCCTGGCTCCCCACAGGTCCTTAGAGTAGTCCAGTGAGGAACACTATGCCTCCCCCTCCATCTCCTCAAGGAGCCTTTGTTGTCTTTAGTGTCATTTTCACTAGCTGCAAGTTCCTGGCATGCAGTTTTGAGTTTCTGTGGGAGCCTGTGTGCCGGTGTGGGTGCTTGGGTTTAGGCCTCCTTTCTCGCTGGGGCTCCAAGCTGCCCTCTCCCCTGATGGCTCAGCGGCGTGCAATTTTTGGCCCTCTTGCAGCTCTGGCTGGTGAATTTCCCCGCTCCCCCGCTCCTGCTCCCCTGGGGTCTCTCCTTCTCTGCCTTGGCCCCGGGAGGTGCTTCCTCTCTTTCTGTCTCCAGATCTAGGCTCTTACACAGTCCCACCCTTGTAGGAGTTCAGTTCCTCAGTCTTCCTGAGTTCGCACTCATTGTCCACACTTTGCTGCTCAGATTTCTAGCCTCCAGGGAGCCTGGAGCTGTCTTCAGTTAAAGACGCCCCTCTGGGTAGAGCCTCCACTGCCCAGAGCTGACCTCATCCAACCTGCTGGTTTGGATCTGTCTCACCTGCTCTCCTGTAGGTGTCTGCAGCCTCTGGGCTATGCTCTCCTGACTCCAAATGCTTAAGGCTCCAATTCTTAGGGACCTGCAGACCTCTCATGCTCCCTATCCTATCCTCCAGCTGCTCTGGTACTTGAGAATGCCATCATCATTGCTCTCTGGTGACATCTTTCACCTGGATAATTACAGTTTTGTTTTCTATCAAATTTGGGAAGTTCCTGGTCATTATTTTTTCAATTAATCTCTTTGCCCCTTTCTCTATATTTTATTCTTTTCGGACTCCTACAATGGATATATTGGTCATTATAACAGTGTCTCACAAATCCTTTAGGCTCTGTTCATTTTTCTTCATTCTTTTATTTCTGTTTCTCAGACTTGACCATTTCAATTGTCCTGTCTTCAAGTTCATGGGTTGTTTCTACTGCCTGCTCAAAGCTGCCTTTGAATTCTTTTTGTGAATTTTTCATTTCTGTTATACTTTTTAGCTCTAGAATTTCTTTTTGGGTTCTTTTTAGGTTTTCTGCCTCTTCATTGTCATTTCCATTGTTTATACATCATTTTTGTGATTTTTCTCAATTTTTTCTTTTCTTTGATCACCTCTCGGTTGTTTCAAAATCTTTATTTAGTAAGTCTGCTATCTGGGCATTCTTTGTGGCGGTTTTTGTTCGTTTATTTTTTTTTTTCCTTTTCAATGATTCATACATTCCTAGTTCTTGTATACCTTGTGATTTTTGTTGTTGTTGATAACTGGGACTTGTAATTAATCATGTGCTAACTCTGGAAATCAGATTTCCCCCATTCCCCAGGTTTTGCTTTGTTTTGTTTTTGATTATTGTAGGTTGTTTCCAAGCTGAGGATCAGTCTGAGGTGTAAATTTAAGGTCTTCTAATGTGGAGGTGTTTTTGAATGTACTGGAGTTCAATTTCTGGCTCCTAAAAGGAGAAAAAGAGGACAATAAATGGGGAAGATGCATTGGTCTTTATGTCGCCTAGAAGTCACACCAACTTGATAAGCAGGGGTTTTTAACAATGGGTGTTGTGTAACAATGGCTGCTTGCTTCTGTGCAAGTAACTTTTGTGATCAGAAGTAGCAATCACAGCATAGATCCTTAATTTTTGGAGAGCAGGATTTTATTGCCCACTCTGTCTTCCACAAGTTGCATGTAAATTGCCCCAGAGTGGCAGGCAGCTGTGAACATGATCCCAGAACAGTTTAGTGAAACTACCATTAAATCAGGGCATAGAATAATGCCATCACTTGTAAAAATTCTTCATGTTGTCACTTCAGAATGACACCCTCCCACATCCTTATACACTGGTAGTCACTATTTAGTTGTCCATCACTATAGTTTTATTGTTCAGTTAATGCCATTTATATGAAACCCTACAGTGATTTTCATGATATGTAGGTACCATATTCCATTTATTCATTCACCCATTGAAGGGCATCTGGGCTGATTGCAGATTTGGCTGTCATAAATAGGGTTGCTTGAACATCTACGTAAAGGTTTTGTGTAAACCTTTGTTTTCATCTTAGTAAATAACCAGAAACAAGATTTTTGGATTACACATAAAGAATATTTTTAAAAGATTTTATTTATTTGTTTTCAGAGAGAGGGAAAGGGTGGGATAAAGAAAGGGAGAAAAACATTGCTGAGCAAGAGAAACATCCATCAGTTGTCCCTCACAGGCCCTCAGCTGGGGACCTGTCCCACAACCCAGGCATGTGCCCTGACCAGGAACCAGACTGGTGACCTTTCAGTTCACAGGCCAGTGCTCAATCCACTGAGCCACACCAACCATGGTGATTAGAGTAATTTTTACTTTTAAAACTTTTAATAAGTTTTAGAAGAAATCACTTAATTGTTTTCACCTTTCCGACATTCGCTTTTGTTTTTTTTTTTATTTTATTAATTCTAATTGGTGAGGAGTTGTATCTTGTGGTTTTATGAGGTCTTTCCCAAAAGTATCTAGCCAAATAATGTTTTAATTACATTGACATTGGCTTGGTACTTTCAATGCAGACTTCATAGCTTGCATTATCTTAAATGATATGGAATATTTTTTCATGTGCTTATTTGGCATTTTATATCTGTTTTTAGTGAGCGGTCTGTTTATATTTTCTAACCCTTTTTTTTTTTTTTTTTTTTTTTTTTTTTTTTTTTTTTTTTTTTTTTTTTTTTTTTTTAGCTTGTCCTACTCTTCATTTTATTTTTTATTTCATTATTTAATTTAATTATTGTTATATTACATCCATCCCCTTTTTGCTCCCCTCTGTCTTCTTCCCCACCCACCCATTCCCCCCAAAGTCAATCCCACCTGTTGTCCATGTCCATGGTTCTTCCATACTAGGTTCTTTAAATTGGGTTGTTTATTTTCTTATTGTAGGATAAAAGTCATTTTTAAGATATGTGACTTGGAAATATTTTCTCTGATTCCATAGCTTGTCTTTTCATTTTCTTCAAAGTGTCTTTCACAGAGCAAAAACTTTAAATTCTGATTAAGTTCAACGTATCATTTAAAAATGTACGGTAAGTCCTCACTTACCATCATCTATAGTTTCTGTGACTTTAGGTAAAACAGTATGTGATTAAATGAATTCTACTGTAGGCTAATTGATATAAATAGAAGTTAAGTTTTTATAGTATCTCATCATTGTTATAATGAAATAACATTTGAGGAACTGCTGTGTTTTTGGTATCATGTTTAAGAACTATTTGCCTAACTAAAGGTTATGCAGATTTGCTCCCATGTTTTCTTCTAGAAGTTTTATAGTTTTACATTTTCTATTTAGATTTATGACTTGGCTTTTATGCTCCACTACCATCCTTTGAAAAGGCTGTATCTTCTACACTGAATTGCTTTTGCACTATTTTGAAAAGTCAAATGACTTACACTCATGTGGCTTTGTTTTTGTACTATTCTGTTTCATTGATTATTGTCTTTTCTTGGCTAGAATTAGATTGTTTTGTTAGCTATAACTTTACGTTGTAAACCTAATAAATAGGTAGTGTGATTTCTTTATCTTTGTTAACTGTTTTTTAAGTTATTTTAGCTATTCTATTTTTTCTTGCCCTTATACATTTTGGAATCAGTTTACTTGTATCAACAACATATTCTAATGGGATATTAATCATAATTGCATTGAATCTATAGACCATTTTGGTAAGAGTTGACATTTTCTTATGTGGAAACTTTCAATCCTTGAACATGGTGTGGCTTTCTACTTATTTAGGTTTTATATGATTTACTTCATCACCTTTTTGCAATACTCATTTTATAGATTTATGTGCATATTTTGTTGGATTTATAACTTTTTCAGTTTGGGGAGGATATATTGTAAATATATTTTTAATTTGGTTTCCAATTTTATACTGCTATTATGGAGAAATGTTATTGACGTTTGTGTGTTGACCTTGCAATCCTGCAATCTTGCTAAAATCATATATTAGTTCTAGGAACTGTGTTTTTTTAGATTCCTTGGGATTTTCCATACATGTAAACATGTTCTTTGCAAATAAGGACTGTTTTAATCTTTTTGGGGGACCCTGACCGCAGTAAAATCCCCTGGTGCTGCGGATGAAATAACACCATCCCAAACAGCTTGTGTTAGGGGAAGAAGATCTGACCAAGTGGCTCAAGGCCAAAGGCTCAGTTCTTTGTTTCCAAAGGTCTTTTATCAAAAGGGGTAAACTTGGAGGCATGTAGCTTGTCAATCAATGCTAATCAATGCTAATTACAAGGAAATGGAAGAACAAGTGAGGGGGCAGGGAGATTTCACTCAGGTCAGGATGTGCATTCAAATTTAAAAAACTTCTGCAGTTGATACAACAAAGGATCAGGCCAGGTGGGAGAACAGGCCAGGGCTTCATGATAACTAAAGTATTTTCCAATGACCTAGGCCCCCTCCCCCAGGGCCATTGGTTTTACATGGAAACGTGTGTATCCAGCATTCTTGGTCTTCCAGTTGGGACTTACAGGTTTAGCCTAGCCCACGTGGGACTCCCAAGTTTCTATGTTTCTCCCAGGTGGGCCCTACCAAATCTTTCCTTTCTAAGCTCCATTATTTTTGTTACCTTATTGCATTGGCTAAGATTACCAGTATCTTGCTGAATTGTCATGCTGAGAGCAGGCACTCTTGTCTTTTTCCTATGTGAGTTGTGGAAGCATTTAGTCTTGCATCATTCAATATGATGTTTGGGCATTTAGTGTTTTTTAGATGCCTTTTATCAGGTTAGGAAGTTCCCCACTATTTCCAGATGTTGATATTTTTATCATAAATTGATGTTGAATTTTGACAAAAGCCCTTTCTGTATCAATGAATATGATCATGTACTTTTTAGTATGTAAACTATGAATTTGGGAGATTTCATGAATTAAATTTTAAATATTGTATCAACCTTTTATTACCATGACACACCCCACTTGGTGATGGAGTATGTATTATTTTCGTATTGCTGCATTAGACTTGCTAACATTTCTTTGGAGGATTTTTGTGTCTGCATTCATGAGGGATATTAGCTTAATCTTAGTTTTCTTTTTCCTCCTTTTTTGTTGCATTCTTTTCCTGGTTTTAGTAATAATAGTCTCAAAATGAGTTGAAAAATATTTCACTTCTCTTTCCTGGACAAAATATTATAAATATTTTTTTAGAATTGGTCACTGATATCGTCTGGGTCTGAGGATTTTTAAAAAGATGTTATTTATTATTATTTTTAGAGAGAGGGGAAGGGAAAGAGGCAGGGAGGAAGAGCAACATCAACGTATGGGTTGCCTTTCACCTGCCTCCAGCCACAGACCTGGCTTGCAACCTGGTTATGTGCCCTGGCTGGGGAATCGAACCAGTGACCTTTGGGGTCTTCAGGCCAGTGCCACTCCACTGAACTACCAGCCAGGGCCGGTATTTCTTAATTAGAAAATTTTAAGTATGAATTCAGTTTCTGCAATAAGACTAATTAGGTTATCTATTTAATCTAGCATGAGTTTGGATAATTTGTAGATTTAGAAGAAGCTCTCTATTTCATATAAATCCCCAAATTTATGTGCATAGAAATATTCATAGTATCCCCTTTAGTATCCCTATAATTGCTAGACATCTATAGTGGTATCCCTTCCTTCCCTCCTGATATTGGTAGCTATCTTCTTCTCTCTTTTTATCCTTGTTATTCTGCTTAGAGTTTTATCACTTGTATTGATGTTTCAAAAGACATGCTTTTTGTGTCATTGATATTCTCTTTTGTTTTTCTTCTGAATTTCATTGAACTCTGCCTTCATCTTTATTATTTTATTCCTTCTTCTCTGGGTTTATTTTGCTTTTTTATTTTTCTGGATTCTTAAAGTGGAAGTTTGGATTACTGATTTGAGACCATTCTTTATTTTTAATATAAGAACTACACACCCCACCCTTTTTGAAATGTTGTGTTTTCATTTTTGTCTAGTTCATAATATTGTATAACTTCCTTTAAGAATTCTCTATGGATTTGCCTTTGCAGCCATTCATAGAATTTCTTATCTTTTCCATATCTTTTGGTTCTTGGTTGTAACCAAGTGCTAAATTGAAATATGTATAGATAATGTCATTAAGGTTTTAATAGCTTTATTTGTTGTTATGAATAATAATAGTATTTATTTACATTGCTTTATTAAGGATAACAATAACTATCATGTATTGAGTGCTTACTGTGTCCTGTTATATCCAGACAAAAGCGAGACACCAAACGCTGGAGACTTTCGGGGATTCAAAGATGTTATTTATTGGCCAAACAACAGATCTGCGCAGGGGCGACCTCGATCTCATGAGGTGCGCCCTGTCGCTTACAGCTAGGGCTTTTTATAGTGGAACAAGCGAGCCCGGGCACAGAAGATAAGATGGTAATTAGTGATTGACTATCAGGGTGGGGGTCTGAGGTGGTCTTGAGGCCTTAATTGGCCTGTCTCCCGGCTGTCAGGTTGCCCTAATATCTTGGGTAAACAATCTTTTTCCGCCAGCCAGCGGGTTCTCACCTTGC
>PVIW01006667.1:0-13213 GCA_004026585.1 Noctilio leporinus | reverse complement strand
TTTTTTTTTTTTTAATTTTTTTTTTTAAAGATTTTATTTAAGCATGTGTCTTGATAACTGGCTGTGGTCTGGTTATTAAAAAGTTTGGGACCCCTCCTGGGCTACTTCTGACCTTCAGGAATTTTATTTTGGAACCCCTTAGTTGAGCTCAGATTGACTTAAAATAAGACACAGGAAGATAGGCAACTCTTTAAGCCTTTTGATCCAATTAAGAAGGAAGCCTTTGACTTTTGATCTTCCTTCTTAGCCCTTTATATTTTTAATGCCCCCCCTTTTGCTCATTAGCAATAATGAGGAAGGAAGGAAAATAAAATGAACTAATTAATGTGTATGCCATTAACATGGACAAACATGCACTCACATATATAAAGACAGAGCAGAGAGGGTTGGAGGAAATTGCTACAGTCAACTAAATGATTGGGGATCATCAGATAATTTCCATGTGCTGCACTGTGCCCTGTGACTCATTGGCACCAGTTAGAGAATGCCCATGTTCCAGTTCCTTCTGGTTTTCCACCTTAGAAGCTGACATCTTAGAAGGAGGATTGTGTATTCCAATGGCTCATATTATAAGTAAGTGCTCTTTGCTGCCTTAATTCAGAAGGTCTCTTTCTGGCTTCAGATGAAGCATCTTACGGGCAATTTTTCTTTTGCTTCTTAGAGGGAAGGAAGGGAAATGTACCATGGAACTATTTATTGATTGTTAGATTAGGAGGGAGCTGAAAGCTTGTCTGGCCTAATCTTTTTTTTTTTTTTTTAATATTTTATTTACTATTTTTAGAGAGATGGGTAGGGAGAGAGGCTGAGAGGGAGAGAGACATCAATGTATGGTTGCCTTTCACCTGTCTCCAGCTAAGAACCTGGCTGGAGACCTGGCTTGCAACCTGGTTATGTGCCCTGGCTGGGGAATCGAGCCAGCGACTTGACTTGTGGGTTCGCAGGCTGGTGCCTTATCCACTGAGTCACCAGCCAGGGTTTGGCCTAATCTTATCTCCTTGTGGATAGAGGGGGGATTTAGGAGGATAAAGAAGCAATGTGGGTGGCCCCAGAACCCAGGTCTCATGATTCAGACTTCAGAGCTCTTTTTGTGTTGTCTGACTGAAATTCTGGGTGAGTTTGAATGCTAGTTAATCAAGATGCTGGAGACGCTTAGCTTCTCTTTAAAACAGTTAGGTCTTAGGTTTCTTTGAGAAGCTGAAGGGGGGACCATAGTCTCTTCCTATATAAGTACACAAATACAGTTTGCATAGAGTTTCACTAGGGACACATGGGCTGCTACCTCCTACCTTTCTCCCTACAAGCCCATCCATGGATCTCATATTAAAATTCCCCCACCCAGGCTGTTAGTAGTCCAGGTTTGGGAGAGTAGATGTGCTGCCTAATTTGTAAGCTCTCTGTTATAGCCAGTGACTTTTTTATCTAATGGTGATGCCCTGCTCCTTATCTGTGCCTGTGACTTTGTAAAGAATGTCTTTCTTTCCAGGCTAAAGCTCCTTTTGAAAAATGAAAGCCAACAAATGGGAGCTAAACAGGCTGCCCATGGAACCTGATTACATATTAGCTTTCCAGTTACCACTCTTACCTTGCATAGCTGGTGACTCAGCCCTTAGAATGAGGCGCTATGCCCAAGCTGCATCCCCAGCCCTGTTCCTTTTGGTCTCTGAGGACCACGAGAGTTTCTTCTCAATGCAATGTTTTGAGAAAGGGAGATGAGAAACAAAAGAAACTTATGATACTGTATCAGTCCCCCTCCCAGACCTAAGACTCTAGTGTGACCTGTAGTTGTGTTTGCAGCCATCTGTTTTCTACTATAATAATAATGAGAATGATGATCCGCCCCCGCCATTTAGCTCCTTTCTTCTAAAAGGCCAAAAGCCTAAATTATATTGTTATCTCATTATCAAAATTGCCCATTCTTGTGTATGTTGATCTATTACATTAATTATTTTTCTCTCATTTACCACCACCCCTCCTCTTTGGCCCAGTATTTTTTTTTTAAGATTTTATTTATTATTTTTAGAGAGAGGGGAAGGGAGGAAGGCAGAGAGGGAGAGAGAACACCAATATATGGTTGCCTTTCACCTGCCTCCAGCTACAGACCTGGCTGGAGACCTGGCTTGCATCCTCATTATGTGCCCTGGCTGGGAATCGAACCAGTGACCTTTTGGGTTTGCAGGCCGGCACCTTTCCACTGAGCCACCAGCCAGGGCTGCCCAGTATTTTTTTAGGTGGTTCTTTTGAATGTTTTGAACTGTCAGATTGAATGAAAGAGGTTAGTAATGACTTCATTACAAGGACAGCTAGCTACCCACCACCCACAGTCACTTAAGTGTTCTTGGGATACAACTTTACCACCAGCATACTTTGTACCCATGTGTGCTGCTTGAGGAACTTTGCTGTCACCAGTGCAAATAGCCTTGTAAATCTCACTTTTTCTAATTGGCACATTGAAATGTGCTAATTAACCTACAAAAGTAATTCCTGTGACTGACAAATTGAGCAATTTAAAAAAAATTATAGCTTGTATTTTGGACCTGAACTAGGAACAGAATGTTCCTCTGCTTTCCTGAGAGTACTTAAAACATAAAAATACCTGGTTTCAAAGCAGCCCTTAGCTTTCTGAAGAATTGATTTGGGTAAAACTGAGCCTCAACCAACAAATGTCGATGTATTGCAGGTCAAATGAATGCAAGGTGCGTGAGGATGTGGAGGTTAAGAATCTGGGGTTCATGGTCCAAACCAAATGATGGGGACTCCCTAGAACATGTAGTTGCTATCTTTAAAGAGTCACCTTTGAGAGACTTACATTCTTTGCAAATCCAGTCCAACCACATCAGTCAATACACAGATTTTTATTGTGTACTTTTCTTTGTCAAGTATTGTGCTAAATGTCACAGGAGGTGCAGAAGCAGTTAGAGTACAGTCCTGGCCTCTAAGAAACTTGCATTTAGAAATATAAGGCATAAATGCCTGCAAAGTAAGGTGATATTATAATTAAAATTGTAAAAAAATTAAAATCACAAGGCAGTTCAGGTTTAATGGCTAAATTGTAATTGTTTCAGAGTTCTAAGAAATGGGAAGATTAATATTAGCATTTATAGAGCACCAACTGTGTGCCTGGTAGCTTACACATTGTAATTCATTTCTACAAGGACCCAGTTTTACATATGAGGAAATAGGCTCTGAGGTGTTAGATGACTTGTTCAGAGTTACATGGTTTGTAAGTGCTGAAGCTAAACCTGTGCAGTTTGCAATGAAGCACACTATCTCCTAGAGTAGTGGTCCTCAACCTTTTTGGCATCAGGGAACAGTTTTGTGGAAGACAATTTTCCCATGGTTAGGTTTGGAGGGAATGGTTTTGGGATGAGTCCAGCACATTACATTGAAGCTCATCTCCTGCTGTGCAGCCCAGTTCCTAACAGGCCAGACCCCAGCCTGGAGGTTGGGGACCCCTATCCTAGGGTGATCATTAAGGGGATTGAAAAGCCTTGAAAGACAATTAGAATATGCATGCAAATTGCAGAGGAAGGAGGCAATTCAAGCTAAGGAAATGCCATGACTAGTAGAAAACAGTAAACTAATTGAAATTCTGAAAACAGAATGGAGAATCATGGATTCCAATTGTATATATAGACTTAATACACAAATTGTCAGAAGACGTCCTGTGATACTGCCTCTGTCACATCTTTTAGTTCTCATAGTGTTTAGACATTATATGTATTTCTTATTTTTTCCATCCCTTCTAATAAGAATTCCTTACAGGTATAGATAGGGAACTCTGCAACCAAAAAAAAAGCTCTTCCACAAATGTCTTACTAGTGTGGTTAAGAATATGTACTCAGGGATCAGATTCTCCAGGTTCATATCCTGGTTGTGCTACATATGTGTGTGTGTGTGTGTGTGTGTGAGAGAGAGAGAGAGAGAGAGAGACAGAGAGAGACAGAGAGACAGAGACACAGACTTGGGCAAGTTAATGTATCTCATCTTTAAAATGGAGATGATAATAGTGCTTACCTCCTAAAGGTGTTCTGAGGATTAAATTAGTATGTGTAAAGCACATACCACAGGACCTGGCAAATTGGAAGCCCTCAGCCAGTGTGAAATATTATTAGTGTTTAATCTTTTTAAAAAACCTGTAAGTGAATATTAGAGTCTCCACTTTATATAATGACATTTAGAAAACTGAAGTAATTTGCACAGGAACCCAGAGAAATGGACAGAACTGATCTCAGAATTTTGGTCTTCCTGATCCCAAATCTCATGGTTTTTTCCTTCTTCCTCTGTCTTAATTAGGTTGACTTTCAAGTATTAAGCCAAATCAACTCTTTGTGGTAATTTTATACAATTAGAGATTTGGGGGCTGATTATACTTTTGATATTTTAAAAAATAATGTATGCTCATTAGTAAAGCACTCAATCAGAGAAGTATGAAGAGAAAGATAGAAAGATAATCATTTAACGCCACCAACTTTCAGTCCTATTCCCCGCAATGATAAGCTGTGTTAAAGGTTTGTGTAGCTTTCCATTTTTATTTTGCTCATAAACATAGATAAAGAGTTTCATATTTCTAGGATGGTTGGTTTGTTAGGTTTAGTCTTCCTTGGCATTATACTGTAAACAATACTCCAGTATATTTTCCTTTAACATAATAGGAGATAGTAACCTTTTCATGTATGGAGATAACTCATTGTTTTTTAATAACTGCTTAGCACACCATTGTTTGATTGGACTTTATATTCAACCTGTCCCCAGGTTCTCAGCACTGCTTCATAACTGTTCTTGTGGGCATGAATAGTGTATTTTGCAGTGCCTGTCCCCTGCAGGGCCTCATATCTAGCACATAATAGGTATCCACAGACAGAATAAGTGAATTAGCCAACCAACCTGAACCTCTGTGATGCTCAAAGAAATTGCAAGGATCCCTCTTATATACCTGAGATCTTGAGTGTGAAGATAGAGGGAAGATAGATGAATTTTTTTCCTAGGTAAACTAGTTTTTAAACCACTTTATAATAATCTTTTCTTGTTTACAACAAAAGACATTTACTCTTGAAAATTTGTGAAATACAGAAAAGTATAAATAAAATATAACAGTTACCACTGCAAAGGTGGTTATTTTTCAATACATGAAAAAAGAAACAACAAAATGCATGAGGCTTTTGTGCCTCCATCTTTACAAATGTGTAAATGTTTTCTTTACAGAGTAATACATGTTTATAATAGAAAAAAGAAAGCACCGAAAAATACCAGAACAAAACAAATTATTGAACAGTAACAGCTGTTAGCATTGTTTTCTGCATATTGTCAGAGCCTGTGTTTTTGCATAGATGTTGAATCAGTATAGCATAGTGATCAAAAGTGCAGACCCTGGAGCCAGCCTGTCTGTGGCTGCTCTGCCTTTAGCCCTGTGACCTTGGATAAATCACTTAACTTCTGTGACCTCATTTTCTTATCTGGAAAATGGTGCTCAGATGATTAGAAATAATGTGCCAGGCTCCATGCCTGACACATAATACTAACAAGTGTCAGACGCCATCATTGTTGTTGTTCTTCCTAATATTATCTCAGAAATTGAGGGGAGTTCCTGTTGACATGCAGTTTTAATGTTAGTTTTCAGAAGTTTGGCCCTAGCTGCTTGAGTTACTAGGTGATGCTGAAGTGAAGGGGGCTTTGTTTCTGAATTGCCTTGCTGAGAGAGATTAAAATTCCCTGGCAGGCTTTCTTTTCTACGTTGACTAACAGCTCCCTGGCTTTTTTACATGTTTCCAGACAGCCTGTGTGATTAGGGAACTGACCAGCCCTTTCAGCTCCCTCCTGACAGGTGAATTAGGTCCTTCTTGTTACTCTTCTGTTTGAATAAAATGGCCGGAACTTTGGGTTTGTCATCAGGCCCAAGCCCCGGAGCCCTTGGAGGGAGTAACAGCAGTAAGAATGCCAGGCAGCAGCCGTTTGCCTCCAGAACTTGATGTTCTTTGTCTTTGTTTTGTTTTCCTAAAATGTGATTAAAAAGGACAGCTTTTGGCAGTTGTAACCAATCATTTTCCCCCCCAACATGGACCCACTACCCCAAGCAATAAAGCTTTATCTAGCAGGTGCTTCCACTCACTCCAGTAGACCAGTGGTTGTCAACTCCGATTAGAATCATCAGAGCCGATTTCAAAACATAATCATTTTAAGAAAGTGTTCCAGGCAATTCCAGTGTATGGACAGGGTGGCTTTGCTCGGCACCCTCTTCTTTTCCTGTCCTGCCACTGACTGGGACCTGAAACATTTAAAAGTGAACTTGACATCATCCAGCATTAGTATCCTCATTTGTCCACTGGGATTAGTAATATTTGCTCTCTCTCCCTCATACCTAGATTGTAAAGAAAACATAAGAAATAATAAAAGGCCCTGGCTGGTGTGGCTTGGTGGATTGCATGTTGGCCTGTGAACCAAAAGGTTACTGGTTTGATTCCCTGACGGGGTACATGCCTGGGTTGTAGGCCGAGTCCTCAGTCGAGGGCATGTGAGAGGCAAACATGTTGATGTTTTGCTCCCTTTCTTTCTCCCTCTCCTTCCCTCTCTCTAAGAAAAAATGTAATAAAATCTTTTAAAAAATAATAAAAGATAATAAGGAACAGCAAAGAGCTTTGAAAAATTTTAAAAAGTACTATATAAATGAGTACTTGCCTTGTTCTCTGTCTCTTCAATCATTTTTGAGGGGAGTAATTTAAATGTAATTTATATAACATAACTGTATTTTAAAGGGGATCATTAAGTATATTTTAGTATTTCAGGGCTGTGCAACCATCACCACTCTTTAATTTTAGAATGTCTCAGTATTCTTCTGTCTCCAGGCCTTGGGAATCACTAATCTGCTTTCTGTCTCTATGTGCAGGTAACCCTGTGTAACACAGTACTTCTATAACACGGTTTTGCTCTAACATGGCTTGAGGATTGGGGAAAACCCTTGTACAAAACAGCATCCTAGAACACAGTTTCACTCTAACATGGTTTGAGAATTAGAGGAATCCCCAAGCAACATGGAGCATAAGAGCTTTTAAGAGCAAAAAATAAAGTTAAACACTTTACTCTAAAAAGTGTAAAGAAAATCCTAAACTTAGCCAAACAGTTGGAGCTATATATGGTAAATGAAATTCCTTCCACTGAAAGAAGCACAAAGTTTAAGGGAGAACTTCATAAGTGCTTAGCACCATATAATGAAATTTATAAAAATCTCTCAGCTAAAAGCAAGCAATCTAAAATAACAGATTTTTTGCAAAAAGTACAGGATAGAAATCAAGATAATGCTGAAGAAAGTTCAGAGGATAGGATGAAGATATCTTGTAAAAAAGAAAACACCCTCGGTTAATGATACTTAGTAGTGATGACAAAGAAAACATTATTTAATACATATTAATATGTTATACTTTTGGTGAAAACTGTTTTAGTAAAGATATTTATCTTAATTATAAAAATGTAATAGAATGATTTTAAAAAATTTTGGAGCCTAACCCCCCTGTTTTGTAATATTTCTTTGTTTCATATAAGACAGATTCACATAACATGGCATTTTTAAGGAACCTAACAACCATGATATATGGGGGTTACCTGTATTTGTTTATTCTGGACATTTTGTGTAAATGGAATCATATAATGTATGGCCTTTTCTAACAATTATTTCACTTAGCATAATGTTTTGAAGTTCATCTATATTGTTGCATGTGTCAGTACTTCATTCTTTTTTATGGCTAAATACTATTTTCTTTTTTTTTTTTTTAATTTTATTGTTGTTGTATTACATCCATCCCCTTTTTGCTCCCCTATGTCCCCCTCCCCACCCACCCATTCCCCCCAAAGTCAATCCCACTTGTTGTCCATGTCCATGGTTCCTTTATACTAGGTTCTTGTCTAAGCTGCTCCCCTTTCTTGCCTCTGCCTCCCCCCTCCCCCCAACTCCCTTCCCCCTGACCACTGAAGGCCTATTCACTGTATTCATATATTTGATTCTGTTTTGCTTGTTGTTGTACTACATCCATCCCCTTTTTGCTCCCCTCTGTCCCCCTCCCCACCCACCCATTCCCCCCAAAGTCAATCCCCCCTGTGTCCATATCCATGGTTCCTTTATACTAGGTTCTTGTAAATAATATTTTCTTATATAAAATGTTAACCTAAAAATAAAGGGCCAAAGTAAGGAACAATAAGTGTTTATTTGAAATCCTAAAGAATAGCTCTTTGGGAAGCACAGATTCATGCAGAAATCTAAAACATGTTCTGATTAGGAGATGAAGGCCAGGGGGACTTTAGGAGAAGGGGAAGAGGGAACAATGAATTAGAAGAAAGATATTTTTATAAGAGAAGATAAGCTAAAATAGTGACCCCAGTTCTAATGAATGTCTTTAATTTTTAGTCAAGTAGTTAGAATGTCTGCTTTCTTGTTATCTCAGCAAATGATTATTTGGAATACAGTGCTGTTTTAGGTCTAATCAGAGGTTATTTGGCCCAGCTGTAGCATTCCAAATACTTGTGGAGTAAGGTATACGAGTCTGTTCCCCTGAGATGAATGCTCCAATTCCATTTTCAAGTGGCGCTATTTATATTATTTTTCACAGATATACCACATTTTGTTCATCCATTTAGGCTGTTTCCACCTTTTGGCTATTGTGAATAATGCTACTATGAACATTTGTGTAAAATTATCTGTTGGAATGTCTGTTTTGGGTATATGCCTAGAATAATTCTGGATCATATGGTAACTCCATGTTTTACCTTTTGAGGAACTTCCAGATTGCTTTCCAAAGTGGTTCTACCATTTTATATTTCACCATCAAGGTATAAGAATTCCAGTTTCTCTGCATCCTCACAAACTCTTTTTATTACCTAACTTTTTTTTTTTTTTTATTGTAAGCATCCTAATAGTTATGTGTAGTAGTAGTAAGTCGCTGTGGGTTTGATTGTATTTCTTGATGACTAATGATATTGTATTACACACCATTTAGGTACTTATTAGCCATTTGTACATCCTCTTTGAAGAAATACCTTTTCAAAGCCTTTCTTATGTTTTATTGGATTGCTGTGGGTTTTTATTTGTTGTTGTTGTTGTTTATTTTTTTGTTCAGTTGTGAGAGTTATTAAGTATTTCGGATACTAGATTCTTTTTTAAAAAATATTTTATTTATTATTTCCAGAGAGAGAGGAAGGGAGAGAGACATCAATGTATGGTTGCCTTTCACTTGCCTCCGGCTGGAGACCTGGCTGGAGACCTGGCTGGAGACCTGGTTATGTTCCCTTGCCGGGGAATCAAACCAGTGACCTTTGGGTTCACAACTAGATTCTTATCAGATATATGATTTCAAATATTTTCAACCATTCTGTGGGCTGTCTTTGCATTTTTTTTACAGTTTTTTAAAAAGATTTTATTCCTTATTTTTAGAGAGAAGGTCAGGGAAGAGAGGAAGAAAGGGAGAGAAACATCAATGTATGGTTGCCTTTTACCTGCCTTCAGCTAAGGAACTGGCTGGAGACGTGGCTTGCAACCTGGTTCTGTGCCCTGGCTGGTTTGCAGGCTGGCACCATTCCACTGAGCTGCCAGCCAGGGCTGTCTTTACATTTTATTGATGATAGCCTTTGAAGCACAAAACCTTTAAATATTGATGATGTCTAATCACTCTGATTCTCTCATTTTTTGTTGGCTGCTTGTGCTTTTATTGTCATACGTAGGGAACTATTGCCTAACCCAAGGTCACAAAGTTTTATGACTATGTTTTCTTCTAAGAGTTTCATGGTGTTGGAACTTGCATTTAGGTCTATGATCCATTTCAAGTAAATTCACATACTTAGTATGAGGAAGGGGTCCAAATTTATTCTTTTGTATTTTCAGTCAACCCAGTACCATTTGTTGAAAATGTTATATTGAAATGTCTTGGTTCCCTTGTAAAAAGCCTATCAAAAGTAAATGTAAGGGTTTATTTCTGGACCATGAAATCTATTCCATTGATGTGTAAGTCCACCCTTACGACAGCACCACACTGTCTCAATTAGTGTGGCATTATGAAAAATTTGAAAACTCAGAAATGTGAGCCTTCCAAATTTGTTCTTCTTTTTCAGTATTGTTTTGACCATTTTTAGGATGCTTGTATTGCCATATGAATTCCAGGATCATTTTGTCAATTTCTAAGAAGGAGCCAATTAGGACTTTGTTAAGGCTAGCATTGACTGTAGATCAACTTAAGGAATGTTGCTACCTTAACAATATTAAGCCTTTTAACCCATAAATAAGGGATATCTATTTATTTAGATCTTTAACTTTTTTCAGTGGTATTTTATAGTTTTGGAGTATAGGCTTTATACTTCTCTTGTTAAATTCATTCCTATGTATTTTATTCTTTTTGATGGTATTGCAAATGGAATTGTTTTCTTAATTTTATTTCCAGATTGTTTATGCTACTTTGTCAAAATACAATTTCTTTTTCTGTATTGGTTTCATAACCTATAGCCTTACAGAACTCCTCTATTACTGCTAATATTTGTCTGTGTGTGTGTGTGTGTATTTTTAGATTTTATATTGACCAGATCGTGTTACATACAAATGATGATAGTTCTTTTTTCCAACATGGATATCTTGTATTTCTTTTTCTTCCCATTTGCCATGTCGAAAACCTCCAGTACAGTGTTAAATAGAAGTGGTGGAAGTGGAACCCCTATTTTACTACTCATGTTAGGTGGAAATCATGCAATCTTGAATCATCAACTTGTGAGTTTAGCTGTGGATTTTTCATAGGTGCTCTTAAAAGGCTGGGGAGTCTCCTTTAGTGACCTGTAATAAATGTCTTGTTGGGAAACTGTGGGTAGTAGGATGTTGCTTAATGTGGAAGTACTACCATTCCATATTCATTCAGAGTTTGAAATTGCTTAGGGTGAAAAAATTTCTTTCTGTTGTGATGGTTGGGGGATTCAAAGTCATCCACATTCAGTTTAAAATATGGAATCTTAAGTATATTAAGAAGAGCAGTCAAAGCTAATAGAGTGATACTGCATTGCCATGAGGAAACTAGAGGTAAATATAATATTTTAGGGCTGGCATATTGCAGGAGCTCAACAAATGTTTTGTTTTGTTTTTTAATTTGATTTTATTGTTGTTGTATTACATTCATCCTATTCCCCGCCCCCTGCTCTCCCTTTCCTCCCCTTCCCTATCCCCCTCCCATAGTTAAGTCCACTCGTCCATGTCCATGGGTCGTCCATGCTGGTTCCTTGACTAAGCTGCTCCCCTTCTTTACCTCCTTCTCTCCCTCCTCCCTCCCCCTCCCACTGCACACTGAAGGCCTGTTCCTTGTATTCATGTCTCTGGTTCTGTTTTGCTTGTTTCTGTTGTTCATTAGTGTCCTGTATTGGGTGAGATCATATAGTATTGTCTTTCACTGACTGGCTCATTTCACTAAGCATAACACTCTCTAGTTCCATCCATGTTGTTGCAAAAGGTAGGAGCTTCTTCTTTCTTTCTGCTATGTGGTATTCCATTGTGTAATGTACCAAAGTTTTTTGATCCATTCATCCATTGATTGGCACTTAGGCTGTTTCTAGCACTTGGCTATTGTAAGTAGTGCAGGTATTAACATAGGGGTACATAGGTTCTTCTGAATTGGTGTTTCAGGGTTCTTCAGGTATAATTCTAGTAATGGAATTGCTGAATCAAAAGGCAGTTCCATTTTTAGTTTTTTTGAGGAAATTCCATGCTGTTTTCTATAGTGGTTACACTCGTCTGCATTCCCACCACCAGTGCACCAGGCTTCCCTTTTCCCCACATCCTCGCCAACACTTGTTTGTTGATTTCTTGATGATTGCCATTCTGACAGTGGTGAGGTGGTATCTTTTTAATTTTATTGTTGTTGTATTACATCCATCCCCTTTATTGTGGTTTTAAGTTGCATCTCTCTGATGGATACTGATGTTGAGCATTCTTTCATATGCCTTTGGGCCCTTTGTATGTCCTCCTCAGAGAAGTGTCTGTTCATGTCCTTTCCCCATTTTTCAATTGGGATGTCTGTCTCCCTGGTGTTGAATTGCATAAGTTCATTATATATTTTGGGTATCAAACCCTTGTCTGAGGTTTCACTGGCAAATACGTTTTCCCATACACTTTGGTTCCCTTTCAATTTTGCTGGTATTTTCCTTTTTTGGGGGAGGTATAATTATTATTTTTTGTTTGTTTGTTTGGTTATATCATTTCTTAAAATTTTATTGTTGTATTACATCCATCCCCTCTTTGCTCCCTTCTGTACCCCTCCCCACCCACCCATTCCCCCCAAAGTCAATCCCACCTGTTGTCCATGTCCATGGTTCCTTTATACTAGGTTCTTGTCTAAACTGCTCCCCTTTCTTGCCTGTGCCTCCCTCCTCCCACAACCCCTTTCTACCTGACCACTGAAGGTTTATTCACTGTATTCATATATTTGGTTCTGTTTTGCTTGTTGTTAGTTTTGTTCATTATTGTCCTGTAATGAGTGAGATCATATGATATTTGTCCTTCACTGACTGGCTTATTTCACTAAGCATAATACTCTTCAGTTCCACCCATGTTGTTGCAAAGTGTACGAGTTCCTTCTTTCTTTCTGCTATATAGAATTCCATTGTATAAATGAACCAAAGTTTTTTGATCCAATCCTCCACTGATGGGCACTTAGGCTGTTTCCAGCACTTGGCTATTGTAAATAGTGCCGCTATGAACATAGGTGTGCATAGGTTCTTATGAATTGGTGTTTCAGGATTCTTTGGGTATAGTCCGAGTAGTGGAATTGCTGGATCAAAAGGCAGTTCCATTTCTAGTTTTTTAAGGAAACCCCATACTGTTTTCCACAGTGGCTGCACCAGCCTGCATTCCCACCAACAGTGTATGAGGGTTCCCTTTGCCCCACATCCTCGCCAACACTTGTTGTTTGTTGATTTGCTGATGATTGCCATTCTGACAGGTGTGAGGTGGTATCTTAATGCAGTTTGAATTTGCATCTCTCTGATGACTAGCGGTGTTGAGCGTTCTTTCATATGCCTCTGGGCCCTTTGTATATCTTCCTCAGTGAGTTGTCTGTTCAGGTCCTTTGCCCATTTTTGAATTGGGCTGTCTGTCTCCCTGGTGTTGAGTCGCATTAGTTCTTTGTATATTTTGGAGATCAGACCCTTGTCTGAGGTATCATTGGCAATTATGTTTTCCCATACAGTTGGTTCCCTTTGAATT